>SNQJ01S0024472.1:61919-91907 GCA_010110895.2 Picea sitchensis | reverse complement strand
TAGTTTAATTTCATCATTAGTGTCCTTTACTTTGAGATTCCAGTCACTTACATTACTAATCTGACAGTCATATTTCGTATTGATGTTTCCTTCTCTCATGGAAATAACCAACAAGGGTCACTTTCCTCTTTACGTGACAACGTCTAGCAAGAAAACCTCCTTGCCTCAACATCCAGAGGGTTTTACCCATATCACCTTTCTCTGGTTATGAGGAGTTATATACTCCGAGTTTAATGTAAATAAGTAACTATAATTGCCAAGGATCCTACCTGATCCTATCAGATTCCTTTAAGCCCACAAAGGTATTAACCATTATATAATCTACCATCATTAGTGCCTGAGGTTCCAACTGCCCTTGCTTAGAAGCAGTGTTACGAACACCAGGTCATCTGTCCTTCAGACTTCAGCTGCTCTTGATAGAACCCTGACACCTTCAACTATCCACATTCAAGTCTTATTATAAATGTTAATTAGCATATCCCTACTCCAGTAAGAGTAGTTATCACTTTGACAAAGGCTAAATAAATTCTTCTGTTGAAATTCAACAAGAATTCCCAAAATCACAGGTTCAATCTGCAGTCCTTCTCCTCAAGGAGTAATTGCAGATAACAATATCTCCTTACACGAATTGTACATGAGCCCAAGTAGCCCAAGTGTTGTAACCATGCTCTAATACCAATTTGTAACACACCCACGATGGGGCATAATTTTTTTTCTTTTCTTAAAGGACACATTCTCCATTCATGGTTTCTAATTTGGAAAGTCAGGGAACTAGTTCGACCTCCCACTCAAGGATCTCTGATTCTGAAGACTCTTTGACACCCTGATGGTCTCTCTTTGTAATTAAACGCAAACCCTTTCGACTTTCGGGTGCATGCCTAGTGGTACTTGCGACCTTCCCCTTCATGCCTACGAAATATCAGAGTCTGGGAGCTAGCTCCTTTTCTGATAAGCCCCTTCCTTGATAGGACATTGGACGATGGCCTGATGTAACCACGCGATTGCGGGCGTGACCGAGGGTGGCTTGAAACCAAATTAATTTTCTCCCCGCAATTCACCGTGAGCCTCGACGTGTCCTTTCTCCAAAACCGGGGTTTGGATTGCAACTCGCCCTCAATTTTTTAAAGTCCGCACACCTCCAACCCTCGAAATTCTACGAGACAGACGATCTCCCGATCAATGCACCAGAAAGGTATACACTTAAGATGATCTTAGTACTATTATGGAGGCAGTGGATTCAGATGATGGAAATCTATGGAAAAAGGACATGGTTGAGGAAATGACATCCTTGGATAAGAATAAGGCTTGGGTCCAATGGATTTGTTGATTGGAAGAAATCCCATTGGCATCAAATGGATGTTTAAATAGAAGTTGAATGTAGAAGGAAAAGTGGAGAAATAAAAATCTCGGTTAGTAGAAAAAGGTTATTCCTAGGTTGAGGTAATTGACTTTGGTGAGATTTTTTCTCCCGTTTCCAAGTTAACTTATATTAGATTTATTTATATGTTGTTACTGTGTTTGATTTTGAAGTATAATAGATGGATGTGAAGACAACATTCCTACATGGGGATCTAGAAGAAGAAATCTACATGAAGCAGCTATAAGGATTTGCTGTGAAGGGAAGGAAGGAGCTGGTATGCAAGATGAAAAAGTCCTTGTATGGGTTAAATAAATCACCAAGGATGTGGTATCAAACATTTTATACTTATATGTTGGTACTTGGATTCACAAGGAGAAAAGAATATCATTATGTGTATTTCAAATTAATTGGTGATCATCTTATTTATTTGGTCTTGTATGTGGATGATATGTTGTTGATAGGAAACAACAAGGAGATTATCCAGGATGTGAAAACTTAGTTTTCCTCTAAATTTGACATGAAGGATCTTGGTGCTAAAAATTTCAATTTATTCAGGGAAATTAAAAGAGATCGGATAAATAGGAAACTCTGGTTAAATCAGAGGAAATATGTCGAGACAATATTGCGGAGGTTTAATATGAAGGAATGCAAACTGGTCAATGTTCCTATTCCTGTAGGTGTAAAGTTATTTATGGATCGGTTTCCTAAGACAAAGGAAGAGGAAGAGTAAATCTCTTGTGTTCCATGTGCGAGTGTGGTTGGTAGTTTTATGTACGAAATGGTCTGTACTAGATTGGACATTACACATGTAGTGGGAGTTTTGAGCATGTATATGTTAAAACCAGGGAAGGAGAATTGGAAAACAATAAAGAGGGTTTTCAGGTATTTGTGTGGCACTACCGGTTATGGATTGTGCTACCAAGGAAGAACAAGATTGGATAGAGTGTTGGACATACATGGATTTATGGATACAGATTGGGTTGGAGATCTAGATCGTATAAGATCTACAAGCGGGTATGTGTTTAACCTGTTTGGAGGAGCAATCAATTGGATGAGAAAAATATAGTCTGTAGTGGTACTCTCAACTACAAGATATGAATACATGGCAACCACTCATGCAAGAAAGGAAGCAGTACGGTTACATAGATTATGTTCAGGTATTGGGTCGGTACAACTAGTTGTAAGTATAGATTGTGATAGTCAGAGTGCAATCTTCCTCGCAAAGAACCTGACTTATCATCCAAAGAAAAAGCATATTGATGTTCAATATCACTTTGTGATAGATATGGTTGAAGACAAGAAGGTCTTGCTAATGAAGGTGGAGACTTTGGAGAATGTTATAGATTCATTAACAAAATATGTGAGCGTTGAGAAGTTCTCTTGGTGTAGAGGATTTATGGGCATTGTTGCCCTAGATTGTTGACTATGTAATATTGTAACCCCTTGTATAAAAATAAAACAAGTGGGAGAATGTTGGGTATGTGTTATATTATTTGCAAAATTGATCCCATGTATTGTACCATGATATTTTTTTGGTCCGTTTTTGACAGGTTGTTTTGCATTTGTTTTTTGCGATATTTTGGCACATGATTTTTGTTGATGGTTTTTTTAATTTTGGTTAAGGAATTAGGGTTGTTGACTAATCCATGTCAATGGATTAGTGGTTTGTATGCCATGGGATCCTATATGTATATTGTATTGTAAACAATGAATATGATGAATACAATATTAGAGGTGCAGATCTAAATAGGTTATTGGTTTTCCTGGTTTGGGTTTCTAGGGTAAAAATCAGCACTTCCATTCTCAAACTCCTCACCTACCATTTCTATTGGTTCCACCTTTCTCCTATGTCCATTAGACTCTATCTCTTCATTACCCAAACTGATATTTTAGTCGTTGGCTTCTCTCTCATTATTGTTGTCTCTTTGTGCATCCTCCATGTCTCTGGTCTACAATTCTAACTTGACTTGATCTACTTATACCCCTAATTATGAAAAATGTGCAAGGAAGTATTTTGTTAGAAATATGCATACTATAAAAAAATTGTCAATTAATGTTATATGTCCTTCTTGTTCTTAATTCATGAAGAATCATATCACGCTTCTCCAAATTCTAATATTTCAATATTATTCTCCTCTGAATCATATTTCTAATGAATATTCCTATTCTGTAATCTAATCTCTAATTTGAAAGTTACAACTTCCTATAAAATCCATTTTCACCCATTTATGCACTTTCTCCACTGGTACAATTCTACTGGGAGGTCACCTTTTGTCTACTATAGAAGAAAATCCATCAAGAACCAAAAAATATTTTGTATTGGAAACTGATAATATTCATGATGGTGATTTTTTTTTTCATATTCTCCATCTATTTATCCAATAAGATTCTACAACAATATGGAATTTGCAACTTTGTCCTTTTTACAATTTCTTCATACTTAAAATTTTTAGAAAAACTGGCTATCTCCCAAACTGCACACTTCTAGAAAAACTTCAATAAACCAAAGTTGTTTGAATTGATGAGTAGGTAATGTAACATCCCCAATATTAATCCCCACAAATTATAAGGTAACTATATAAATGTGAATTATGTTGGTGAGTCAATGTGCCAGGGTGAAGATCCTGTATTGATTTAATGTGGCAGGGGGTCGAATTGTGTATTATCTACATTGAAGTAATTAATAAAAATAGTAATCATTGTTTTTGGTACTAGAGAGATGAAAATGATGGGGTCCTATGATTCCAAAAGAGGGGTCTAAGGGGGATTTATGCATGGTTATTAATCCAAACTCACATTCCTGAAATTATTATCATTGTGTATAAACTTCTAAATTGTTGTTGAGTGTTTCGAACGACAATCATTAAACTCATGTAAGAGGGTGGGTGTGAGGAATCAAATCCCATAGTTATGGGATATCATGGGATGAAGTAAAATCATCTTTGGGAAAAGCGAGAGTCAAGCAAGAAAGAGAGAAGAAGGTAAATTCATATGCAGAATGGGGACAATTCCACATGTAGATTTTGGACAGCAAGAGAGGAGAAGAGTACTAGAAAGAGCACCATCCATGTTGTGCTTTAAGGTAGCCATTGTTTGGTTGTTTTTATGCTAGGAATCTAGCTCGTGTTCCTATTAAACAAGTTGTAATCCTGCAATGTGTTTTCCTATTGAGGAAATGGCTCAAGATCCTTTTGAAGGATGTTGCGAACACTACTTGAACAATCACGAGTTCTTGGAAGTCCCCAAATGAAATATTCCTGGCCAAACGAGTGTATTGGAAGCCCTAATAAAAAAATGGTATGGCCCGAGGGATTGAGTAGTGAAGGGGGTACATTCCTTGGGTTATGCAGGTTGTGGGGAAGAGAGATGGAGTATTGGAAATATTATGGGAGTAGAACCTAGGTTTTGGGCTGCTGAGTGTGGAGCGTGGATAGCCAAGAGTGCCAGATCTCCTTGTGTTCTCATATCCTTAGCTCGGGGGTGGCTTTTTGTTGAGAGAAAATGAATAAAAATGCATATGGCTGGGAGGTTCATCCTTCGTATGCAACTAGTTGGTTAATTATTAACAAATAAGTTCTCTATTCTGTTTTAATGTTTATTTTGTTATGCAAATAGTTTATATGAATGTTGCATGTTTTTTGTGTTCTTACTAGATGCATTCACGTACATATATGTATGTATGTATGTATGCATGCATGCATGGATGTGTGTGTGTGTTGATTAGATGCATTTAACATTATGATATCAGAAATGGTCAAATATGTGTGTGATATATAGCTAGTAAGCTACAAGAAATTAGTTAGCAGAAAATATTATGTTAATGTGTATTTCCTCTTGTAATGGGCCCTATTTAAGCTGGGGTACGTTATGGGTAAAGTGTCGAGTAAATAAATTTTTCAGTTTTGTAATTTGGGGTCCCTTTTCCTCCTTTGAAAATCCCAAAAACCCTCAAAAAGTGTCCTAGAATAGTGTATTTTTCCCTGTTTCAACATCCCCATTCCAAACCCTTTAGAATCTAGCCAATTACTTTACTAGGTATTTTCATGTCTTCTTTTATAACATCCTATAAAAAATTCATCTTAATCTGGATCCCAGTCACTAAGTTGGACCCGGATAATTAAAAACTACTATTTTAAACTTTTTGGAAAATTCAAGCAAAAATGGCCAGTGTCCTCATTGGAATTTATGTATATCTCCTCGTTGTGAAAGAAAACAAGAAATTTTTATCTCAATATGAGTTATTATACTCATGTTATGGACAAACTATGATTTTATCTCTAGACTTGTTTTTTGTTTTTTGAAACATAGTCTATCATATACCTATGGAATAATTTGTTGATGTGGCACCATAAGTCCACATGAAACCCTGAGGGGATGTCGTGTCACCTATCCACCTTCTCTCTCTCTTCCCTCTTTCCATTACCTTTATCTTCTCCTCTTTTATTTTCTTTGCATTTCCATATAAAAAAATATTAAATTCGAGTCCCACTGTATCGACTACCATATGGCACCCTCTAATTATCCCATGTTGTTGGAGAGACCCCATCTTCACCTTACCCCCAGTGTGTAAACCACTCGCACCTCAAATAATACAACAAATATTTGGGATGACTGATGATCATGATTGATTTCAAAGGTTTAAGTGGAGGGAGGTTAATGGAAAACCAACCCTCAATACCACCCAACTACCTCAAGGATATGTGGTAGACTCTAATTAATTTCAAAGCATTTTCAATGTTTCAAAACCACTTACAAATTCTCTGATACCACTATGGTATTCATTTCTACCACTTGTGTTGTGTGGTGTGGCTACCAACATTTCCTATGGGCCCAACCACACTTGTTCCATCGAACCCCAAGTAACCACCATGGCCTGCCACCATCGACCTACCACTTGTCCTTGTCACCATAAAAGTTCACGTCACCACAGGTCACTCGACATGTGGATTCCACATCATCATTGACGTCATTGTATGAAAAATATTTCCTGATTTTTCCAAAATTCCCCAAAATGTCTATTTTCAAGAAAATATCATTCAACTTCCCAAGCACTCACCAACTCACCCTCTATGAAAAATAGAAAAATTGAACCTATAAGTCAGCCCATATGGCCCAAGAATTGTAAACCCATGCTCTGATACTAATCCGTGACATACCCCACTGCCCAGGTACCTCAAAATTCACCTTCTCTAGGAAAATTTCAAATTTTATGATTTTGTTCTTTATTGATAAAAAATATGCATGCAATAATCAAGAACATACAAATTAATTACAAGAAAATTCCCAGTGCATCTTATAGCAACAACAACCCTGTTATAACCCAACATAGAGATAATTACACAGTGGAAATATATAAATACAAGAAACACATAAAAAATAACTTATATTTAACAACAACTTCACCAAATGACTACACATATCAAATGTTCCACCCAGCCTTAGGATCTGTTGCACATAAACTCTCTATAACAGGCCACCCTCGAGCCGAGGTTATGAATCCATAAGGATGGGTCCTAGGTCGACTCTAAAACACACACTATTCAACCATCAATCTCTCATATTTTTCTCAACCACAAAAAATCCCAGTTTACTAGCTCTCTTTCCCGCTCAACTTGTACAAACCAAAGAAATGAGCCCCCTTCTCTGCAGTGCAATCCCTTGGGTTGTTCCACTTATTTTCAGGGCTCCAATGCCACTGGTAAGGAAATATCATTGATGAAAAATCCAAGGATTTTCAGTTGTTGACAATTATTTCACAATCGATATCATACCCATGCACATAGACGCCAATTCCTTACTGTAATAACCATTGGATCCTACATCCAACTACATAAGGCTCTCTACTTCCAACATTTCATTTCCATGTGCAAACTAAGAACAAGAGTGAACAACAATGAATGAGGAATGAGTAACAATGATTGAGGAGCCTCAAAACAACCAAAAACATGGTTAATATAATTACATGCAATAATGCATCAAGTGGTCTCCCTAAGAAGCTCATGTAACCACTTTTCCCAACTAATTCAAAGATGGGTGAATAAATATAATAAAAACAATTATCCCCTTTATCCCCCTCTCTTGTGGAATCATACCCCACTATAACTCTCTCCTTATCTGTTTTGCAACCAACGATGCATTTTTATCATTATATTCAAAGTATTACATTGCTAGGATCTCCAACCTTTCAACTTTACAAATGCTCCCGCCTTTCATCAAATATACACAAACAGATTTTTAATTCTGAGACTCAAAACCGAGGTATTACAAGTCTATACTAGGTCATGTGTATTTCATCTAGAGTAGTTGTGAGGATGTCCTCGATGCCTCTAAAACAATAGGTAGTTTGAGGATTGTAAATATTTTCTTAATATCTTATAACTCCAAATTGGACTCTAGTCTCCTTATAATTGCTACTAATCAAACCCCAAAACATATTTTCTCCCTGGGATGGCTCCACAAATGCTTTAGGAGACCAGAAGTTTGTGATCTTGCACTCTAGACAATAAAATGGGATATCCTTGGGGACGTTGTTTCTTGTGACAATGATAGTGCATGAAGATGATAAAATGAAACTAGATGAAACTCAAAAAACAAATCCATACATGTAATAGTTACATTATATTTTAAAAATTTATTTATTCACACTATATAACTCTGTGTGAACATAAAAAATAACCATGAAATAAATCTAGACGAGGTTTGCACTATTTGTTTCAAGTTTATTAGTTCATTGAGCTACATTTCTTGCCTTTTTGACAGGAAATGTCGTTGGAGAAAAGTCAACAAAATAACCCTTTCATTATGCTTTAAAGTAGTCACATTTCAAACAATCACCATGACTCCATCATATAAAATTCCAATCATTCACATCCTATTATTGTTAAGTTGTCATTTCATTGATTATTTTTTTCATTGCTATGCGAAGAATCAAATATGGTACCGAAATAATGGGGAAAGAGAAATATCAATCCCCATGAATAAACGTAAGGAGAAAAAGGTACCCCATACCCCAAATGACAAACTTATTTAATCAAACAAATTTTCATTAACATGAGGTGACGACTCATATAAGTTCCATAAAAAATAAGATAATAGCAACAATTTTCATCAATTAAGGATGTAAGTCATAAACAATGCCCCATGCCAAAAATAAATTTATGACATAGCTAAATAACCATAATATAAAAACACAAGAAAATACAAAATAATAAATACTAAATATCTAAATATATATCTATTATTAAAACAACTTTCAAAAATGATTATCTCAACTTCTCTTCCTCATTATTAAGTTAAAGGCCCTATAATATTAATAACTAATTCTAATCCTAAGAAAAACATACAAATAAGACACCAATGTTTCCAAGAAATTTCAAAGTGCATCATACCCATTTTATTTGCAAGAAGCCTGAACATCCCTTTCAATTTACTATAATATTCGTATGTACTTAAATTCATCTTTTAATTTCTACATTATCAAATTTTTAATTTATCCACAACAATTTAAACAAATTTTTAATTTATCCACAACAATTTAAAATAATACAAATTTTTAATTTATCCACAACAATTTAAAATAATAGTATAGAAACCTAATAGTGTGTCCTACTTTTGGAAAGGAAAAGACAACTAAAATTTAACAAGAAATAACCATTAAAATTATTATTCTATTTCACTTTAATACTGTAATTTTTAATAAAAATTAAATTAATTTTTTTTAATAAAAAATAAATTAAAATTTTAATAAAAAAATTGAAAAACAAAATCAAAATTTACCCACTATATAAAATTACCATTAAAAATTTTCATTTCTTTTTTAAAAACAATAATGCATAAAGACTCTGATACTACCATATCATCTCACAGTCAAAAGATTTAATCAAGCTCATATAAAACAAATATGCATCTCATTCTCTCAAAAGCACTAAGTAATTCATTATAACCACACAAATTATTTAATATGACATAAACATGAAAATAAGTAATTTTGTAATATTTCAGATACAAAATAGTATACCGAACATAAATAATTAACTAGAAATGGAAGATAAACAACAATATAACCAAAACAACATCACAATAATACCAAAATGATACTGGAATAACACTAGAAGAGCACCTAGATTACTGAGAGAAATGTTCACTTGCCTCTTCAAGGGGAAACCTCCAACATATCATAGCTTTATTATAATAATATCCAAGACAAAAATTCTCATACCCTCGACTCCTATTTCTACTAAATATGTCTATCAAAAGAACAATCTAGAGGAAGATCCTTCTAGAAGCAAAAGCTTCTATTAGATCTTCTTACATTGGACTTATTCTTCCTTATTGCTAGGCCTTATTAATATTGACCTTTATTACATGGAAATATATTATTCTAGCTACGTGAGGGGTTAGGTCCCTAACACATGTCCTCCCCCTTAAAAACAACCTTGTCCTCAAGGCTTGACTGCTGCTTGAGATGAGGAAATTGTTGTAGAATGGTAGCCAGTTCCCAAGTGACATCTGTTGGAGTTGTATCTTTCCACTGGACTAACACTTCCTTGATGGTTCGTTGACGTAGAAGATGCTCACATTGGACCAAAACTTCTTGTGGTTGTAGCCAAATGGAGCCTTCTTCGTCCAACTCAGGAAGGCTGGTTTGAGTTTGGCACTTAGTTCCAATCACCTTCTTTAAGAAGGAAACATGAAAAACAGGATGGAGCTTAGGATGACTCGGAAAAGCTAACTGATAAGCCACCTGTCCCACACGCTTGAGAACATTATAAGGACCATAAAATTTGGGCGCTAGTTTCTGACAATGGTCAGCCTTGAGGGAATTTTGCTTGTAAGGTTACAGTCGAAGAAACACCTAATCCCCTTCTACAAATTGACATTCAAAGTGACCTTGATCTTCTTGTTGCTTCATGCGATTCTAGGCCATTACCAAATTCTCTTTGAGGGTATGAAGGATAGCCTCTCGACCTGTAAGCATTTGGTCAACCACATGGACCTTCGAGACACTTGGAAAATATGACAGAACTGAAGGTGGATTTTGTCCATATACCGCTTCAAAAAGAGTCATGTAGGTAGTTATATGGTCAGAATTGTTGTACCACCATTCATCTAGTGGTCACCATTGAGCCTAATGATTTTTCCTTTCCGATGCAAAACACCTCAAATATGTTTCCAAACACTTGTTGACAACTTCAGTTTGATCATCATTCTGGGGATGATAAGTTGTGCTGAGATGCAATTGGGTTCCTTATAGCTTGAACAGGTTTTTCCAAAAATTGCTGGTGAAATTTGGGTCATGATCAGAAACAATAGAATGTGACATGCCATGAAGCTTGCAGACCCGATCCATGAAAAGTTGAGCCACAATGGATGCTGTAAACGGGTGTTGAAGAGAACATAAATGATCATACTTGGGAAGACGATCAACTACCACCATCATGACTGATTTATTGCTCGATTTAGGTAAGCCTACAATAAAATCCATAGAGATATCCCACCAAATAGTAGGTGGAATCGAAAGCAGTTGTAGGGTGCCAGGAGATTTGACTGTTTCTCCTGTGTTGCATTGACACACGTCACATTCAGCCACAAAATTATGAACTCCCTGTTTCAGTCCATCCTAGAAAAAAGAACATTTGACCCAGTCATAGGTTTTGGTAAACCCGGAGTGCCCAACGGTGGGTGTAGCATGAAGCTCAGAAAGTACCGTGGATTTAATTTTTGACTGTTTACTTAAATAAAAATGACCTTTGTATCAAATATCATCACTGAGCCAAGAGTATCCTGGGGAGATTGGAGAATTGGCTTGCAATTTTTGTATCGGATGCGAACTTTTGGGATCGTGTAGCCATTCCCGACAAACAACTTGGAGCCAATCTGGTACAATGAAGGAGAGAGAAAAAATGACCCTTCATCTTCATATTTTATGGAAAGTGCATCAACAACCACATTGTCTTTGCCTTTATTGTAAATGACCTCATAATCATATTCAAAGAGCTTAGTCACCCATTTTTGTTTCCCTGGGGAGGAATGACGTTGTTCCAGAAAATACTTGAGCCTTTGATGATCTATCTTAATTTGGAAGCATTGCCCCAATAGATAAGGGAGCCAAAGATCCACGACATGCAGAATAGCCAACATTTCATTTTCATAGATTAATTTCCCCAAATTTCACTCTGACAATTGTTTGTTGGTAAAGGCCAAAGGTCAACCCTCTTGCATAAGGATGATGCCAATTCCTTTCCCGGAAGCATCACATTCTAAGAAAAATGTATTTTTGAAATCAGGAAGGGTCAGGACTGGAGTGGTGCACATGGCCATCTTCAAGGTTTGAAAAGACTGAGTAGTTGCTGCAGTCCAAGTGAAATAATTCTTTTTAAGGAGAGCAGTGAGAAGTTTCACAATCTTTCCATAATTCTTAACAAACTTGTGATAATAACCTGTTAAACCCAGAAATCCATGCCAGCTTTTGAGAGTCTTTGGGTGAGACCAATTTGCATAGATTCAATCTTTTTAGGATCCACCCTGAAACCAACCTTGCCAACAAGATGACCCAAGTACTTGACTTCCGAGGTGCCAAAAGAACATTTAGATTGTTTGAGGAAAAAATGTTGTTGAGAGAGTAGATGGAGAAATCAATCCACATGAGCAAGATGGGTTGTCCAAGTTTTACTATAGATGAGTATATCATCAAAGAAAACTAAGACAAAATGATGAAGAAAAGGATGAAAGACATGATTCATGAGGCTTTGGAAAGTGGATGGGGCATTACACAAGCCAAAGGGCATGACCAAAAACTCATGGTGTCCCTCATGAGTTCTAAATGTAGTCTTAGGAATGTATGCCTCATTCATACAGATCTGGTGGTAGCCATAACGAATATCAAGTTTAGTAAAGAACTGGGCACCACTCAATTCATCCAAGAGGTCATCAATGATAGGAATGAGAAATTTGTCTTTAATGGTGAGTTTGTTGAGGGTGTGGAAGTCAGGACACATGCGCCAAGAACCTTCTTTCTTAAGGACCATGACAATAGGAGAAGAGTAGGGGCTCGTACTAGGGTGGATAACACCTTCATTGAGCAGTTCTTGAACAATTTTCTCAATTTCATTTTTTCGGGAAAAAAGGGTGACGATAGGGATGGATATTGGGAGGGAAGCTTCCTGGGACAAGGGGAATGGAATGATCATGAACACCACGGGAAGGAGGGAGTCCCTGGGGAGTGGAAAAAACCACTTGATGTCTAGAAAGAATGGATTGGAGGTCCTGCGGCACAAAGGATGTCTCAGTGGCTTGTATGGCATGGAGTTGGGAAACAATTCCAGAATGATCTTTATTGATAAGATTTTCCATGCAATGGGAACTGATGATCTCTGGGGAACCGATGGTGATGCCTTGGAACTTATATTGTTGGCCCTCTTGGTCGAATTGCATGGTTAATTTCTTAAAATCCATGAGAATGGGACCCAAAGTCCTTAGCCATTCTGCACCCAACACAATGTCACAAACACCCATGTCGATAGAAAACATATGAGATTTCAGGTGGTACTCACCAATTTTGAGACGCACATTTTCACAATGCCCTCAACATTTCATGGACCTGCCATTGACAATCATGATTTGAAAATTATTAATGACATGGATATAACAATTAGTTTCTTGGGCAATGCAATGATGAATAAAATTATGGGTGCTTCCAGTATCAACAAAAATGATGACCTTCCTATGTTTAATGTAACCAATTAGCTTGAGGGTTCGGGGAGTAGAGAAGTCAGTGAGAGCATTTAGGGAAATGATTGGTTCTACTTCGGGAGGGTCTGAGGGAGGGGTCATGTCAGTGGGTTCAGGTGACATGAACACAAGGGGAGCCTCAACATCCTCTTCTGAAACATCGTCCAAGATGGTCATAAAAATCTTTTGTTCCTTACACTTGTGCCCAGGAAAATAATTGTCATCACAATTATAACAAAAGCCTTTGAGTTGGTGTTCAACCATTTTGACCCTGGTCAATTTCTGGATCTTTACTGGAGTAGGAGTGGGAGTGACAGGTTTAGTGCAAGGAATAAAGGAGGGTTTTCGGTTTTGAGAAGAGACAACTTGTTGTGCTTCCTTAGCTCTTTTAGTAGCATCCACCCAACTCTGATTTTGAGCCATAAGGACATGGGCAGGATTCTCATCCTTGAGGCCACTGATAAAACATTCTTGGAAAAAAGCATCAGACATGTCCTCTATACAAAAAGCCAATTGCTCAAAAGAGGTTATAAAGTATTCCACTATGCTAGATTGTTTCAACTTTGTCAAACAACCTAAATGGTTGGTGTCAGTGTCAAAGCGTTCATAAAGCTCTGCCACAAAGTGTGTCCAAGCCACATACCCTTGGCGGACATTTTTTCTCCATTGCCACCATTGCCAACGTTCTTGATCTAGATGGAGAACACCATACCAGAGTTTGGTCAACTCATATGTAATGCCATACAAAGATAAATAATGTTCCATTTGAGTTACCCATCCAGTGGGATATGAGCCATCAAATTTGATCACATTCACACGTGGAAGGTGTAGGTGACGCTGAAAGTGATGGTGATGAAAATTCTAGTAATGAGAGGAAGTTTCACCTTCGGTTTGCAAAGGTGGGTCAAATCAGGAAAAATCTGCAGGGATATGCAACTTGGTGTAGATCATCGTAGTGACAGATTCAAGATGGGTAACAATGTCTTATTTGAAGTCCTCGATTGTGGTGGTGATGGAGGAATGCATGTTTTTATTGATGGTGACAATATTGGCACTAAGCTATCTCACTTCTTGTTGGGTTTCTGTGAAATTATAATGCAAGGTATTGAAGCGAGCTTCCAAAGTCTTGGGTATGGGTGTGGGCCATGATGAAGAGGGAACATGAAAAGGGGTGGGTGGGACCACACAGAAAATGGGTTATGGGTGAAGTGTATCATAGCGATCAGGGCGACGAGTTGAATCCAATGGGGTAAAACCCAAATAAGGGTGTTGGAAGGGGGTCGGGTCCACAGAAAAAAAAAAAAATTTGTTGAAAAATGATAGGTATGACTGCGATAAGGGAGAAGAGAGAGATCCAATGGAATAGGTCTCAAATAATGGTGCCAACAAGATCCAGACTTGTTTTTTACTCCTATGGAGTTATACTCCGATTTGAAGAATACTGCACTGATGAAATGCCAAAATGCTTAACAGGAAAAAATGTGTAGTAATTTCACAACCCAAATGTAGGAGACATAGTTGCACAATAATAGATCTTTTATATTATGTTTTTGTTTTTGTCCCAAAGGTTAGGGTATTCAATGGTTCTATAGACAAGGGTTTTCCCTGTGCTATAGTTCTATGATATACGTGCGGGGTCCAATAATAGTACTCGACCCAATATCTCAGGGCACCAACTAAGGAGGCTAGACTATGCCCTTAGCCGTACTACCTGACAACCCAGGTACTAGAGAGTATTTTCTCGAGTTTTTTTCTCGGTGGCACTATAGCAATCAGGAGACCGATCGATTTATCTATGGAGGGCTTCAAGAGATCTAGGTCGATCGGTATACAGGTGTTATCTGATGCGCTACCACTCGAAGGGGTACCAATACGGGTTACAAGGGTGGCCAACAGATGTGCGCTTAAGTACCACTTGTATTCCTTGCGTGTATGAATCCCCGATCGCGGGTTTATGCGCGTAACGACATATCTCTGTAGCTTAAAGATGCCAGAATACGTCTTGACCCTGGAAAAAAAATTAACCCACAATTTTTTGTCGAGGAAGGTGCTTTGATACCAGTTGTAATATTCCATATATAAAATAGTAAGCAGAACAAAAATAATTAGCTATAAATGATAGATAAACAACAATATAACCAGAACAACACCACAATAATACCAAAATGATGCCAGAATAACACCAGAAGAGCACTTTGATTATTGAGAGCAATGTTCACTTTCCTCTTCGAGGGGGAAATCTCCAACAGAGTAGAGCTCTATTACAATAATATCCAAGACAAAACTTCTCATACCCTCGACTGCTATTTATACTAAATATGTCTATCGAAAGTACAATCTAGAGGAAGATCCTTCTAGAAGCGGAAATATTTTTCCTTATTGCTAGGCCTTATTAGTATTGATCTTTATTATATGGAAATATATTATTCTATCTACTTAAGGGATTAGGTCCCTAACAAATTTACAAATCTTTCCCAAACAACTTAATATACCATTTTTTACCCATAACTACTCTTTTAAAAAATAATATTTGATTTTACAAACAAGTATATTATATTTAAATTTATTTTTAAAAATCAAATATATTTTATTATGTTTTTAAAAATAAAAAGAAAACAAAAAGGATTTCTATTCACCGTATGGTAATACTTAAGAAGCCATCTCATTACCAAAACTATTAGCACACTAATGGAATTAAGCATAGTCTATATCCAAAGACTTTTAAGAAACATTATAAGAATAATTACATACTTGAAGATATTAGCCCGCTTATTATTAAAAAATACCTCTTCCTTTGGTTTCTAGTTGGAGCATGGTTTCTAGTTGGAGCAGGCTCATTGAAAAAAACTCTCCGTGTGGTTTTTAGGTTTTATATCTTTATGTGATTTTATTAGTTTGATCTATGTAGTTGATGACTTGGTGTGTCATGATTAGTTAAATGGGTGAGAATTAGGATGAAATGTGATGGTTAAATTCTCTTTCAAATACAATTAAGATTAGTTAAATGGGTGAAAATTAGGATGAAATTTAATGGGTAAATTCTCTTTCAAATCAATTAAAAATTCTTCATGATTGACAATGTTATGAGTTAAAATCGTGAATCTAGGGTATTTCATTTTGAAATTCCAATCATATTGGAATTTTTACCCCGAAAGGGTATACCTATTGACAATGGGCACAATTAATCACCTTTTAATCATAAATTTCAATCTTAGGGTTGGCAATTGAAGATGCTGGCATATTCTTGGTCGTTCTCTCTAATCAATAGACGAGATTTTGATAAATTAAGTTCCGCTCATTTATAAAGACGTACGTTTATGTGATTACTTTTTCACATTTACTAAATAAGATTAAAAAATCACTTGATCACCACGAAATTGCCACGTTCAATGATTAAGAAATAACAACAAAAATTATTGTTCATGGGCGGATGCGTGTTTTACAGTGCGCTGTCATTTTTTTACCAGGGCGGGCGTGTGGATTATCATGGCGGGCGCGTGGATTATCTACTGGTGGGCGTTTTATTTATTTACACGTGCGTATGTATCAGTCAAGGTTTTCCCTGTCCGGTTATAGGAGATTCCCAGCAAATTTACAGCGGCAAGCAAGATTGATTTCGTGAATTTAAAGTTATAAAATTGGCATGGTCGCATAAGGATAAATATTTGACATCGACTTATAATTCCTTACCCAACCCTCCTCCAGAATTAATTCGAATGTCTCCTTCAAGGCTTTCCCAGTCTGGTTGTAAGAGATGCCAGAAAATTTACAGAGGCAAACAGGACTGATTTTGTGAATTTGAAGTTATAAAATTGACATGGTCCCTTGAGGCTAAAAGATTGACGTTGACTTAGAAATCTTTACCTAACAGTCCTCCAGAATTAGGTTCAAATTATTCAAACATGCGTATGTATCAGTCAAGGCTTGCCCAGTCCGGTTGTGGGAGATTGCCCGCAAAAGCATGGTATAAGAATGTTAATTGACAACCTGGTAAGCCTTCAAATTCTTAATGTTAGTTGCAATTTTGGCTGCTTGAACGCCTTGTTGGATTCAATGCGTTGGCTATGTTCGCTGGTTGAATTAGATGCGAGATTTAACCAGATTAAAACTCTGCCCGATTTCATTGGACAATTGGGAGCTGTGGGAATGCCGAATGCCCAATACAAACAACTTTATTCTGCTTGATATATGTACACCCAAAACCCTAATTACGATTTATTTATATGTACACACAAAACCCTAATTAGGATTTATTATTATGCCTTTCGGCTTTCATCAGCCACAATAATTGTGGCTGTGCTAGTTTATGTACAAATATAATATAGTCAAATATATAATTAACCTTTAACCTTGATGGAAACCTTTATATATCAATATAATATAGTCAAATTTCAGAGGTTATTTCATTTTGAAATTCCAAGACTAATGGCTGATATTCCATTTTGAAATTCCAAGACTCATGGCTAATATTCCATTTTAAAATTCCAACCCTATAATCAACCTTGATGGAAACAAGTCAAATTTTAGAGGTTATTACATTTTGAAATTCCAAGACTAATGGCTGATATTCCATTTTGAAATTCCAACCCTATCCAACACTAATGGAGACTATTCCATTTTGAAATTCCAACCATAGTAGAAGCTGAGGCACCCTGAATCTTTGGAAAAGAGACATTCATTATAAGCATGTGAATGCTAGACACCTAAATCTGGGTTACAGCTCGCTTTTTTATGATAGTTATTCTAATTTCAAATAAATTATAAAACTGGATTCATCTCTGCATGAAAAAACGATAGAATGCACACTATTATGAAAGTCGATGTAAGTTTGATATCTGATATCAGTGTAATTGCCATACACAAAATAACAAAACTAATATTTTGACCTAATACAGTAATATGATAGCCGATTCAATCACCGGTGTCTACAAATTCAATTGGAAAATCCTGTAGATGGACCCAAACTCAAAAGTGATTTAAGTTCTCTACAGAGAGAAAATCTTAGTTGCACAGACGAGTGGCATGGTTTGACAAATATATGCAGTACTACATGCATAGAACATTCAATCATAGTCGGCATTGCAACTGTGGCATATAGACTCAGTTTTGCATGATGGATAGTAGGCACAGTATGTGGATAGTAGGTACAGTATGTGATAGGTTTATTCTCTGTTTTTGAAAGTGTGAAGGTACGGATTTTGATTGATTAACATGGGTATTTTCTAAACGTTTTAATTTTTGTTTTTTTTGGATAAAATCTTTATTTTTTGTTGTTTAAATTGTATTTCTAAATGTAGTGTTGTTTAAATTGTATTTCTGAATGTAGAGATGGATTCAGCCTGCTGAAAATCTCTTAGGGCACTCTCATTATACAAACTTAGTCACTCAAATCTGCAAATCCAACCATTCCTCACTGATTTTGGGCAAAATCAAACTGAACAAATCGCCAGAAAAAAAGTCAAAAGGTAGAAAGTTTAGACTATGCTATTACAGGGATCTTGATTTCTAGGTCTCAGAAGATATTGATTTCTGGATCTAATCTTAAAGTTAGCAATAACCAGCCTGCTGTGCAGCATTCAATAATCCTAAGGTTAACAATAAACTCTAGGAGCCCGGGATATATCAGAAGATATATATATATAATTTGCAACAGACTGGTTATTAAAATAGGGATTCTGATTACTTGATTTAACCCCAAAAAATCAAGAGAGTTTAAGTCGTGACGAACAATAAGTAGGAAAGACTGAAACAAGAAAGATCTCACATCTAAGGAGGCGGCGGCTTTTGAGAAGTAAAGTAAAGACGTGAAACAAGAAAGATCTCACATCTACGGAGGAGGCTTTTGAGAAGTTAAGTTTTTGGCATTTTGCATGGACCCGTATCTGAGCCCTTTTTGGCTGGAGCTCGAACCCATTTAATTCCCCAATTGCGTCTTTGTCGAATGCAACAGGTTGACAGGGAGAGCAGACGACAGGGCCTGATGAAAGGGGCAGTGGAAAGGGACACGAGAAGACCTTAGCGCCTCAGATGAGAGATTCAAGGCCCAGGAGTAATTCACCCACCCCGGATAGATAACCAGTGTTTCAACTAGATGTGGGCAGCAAGAAGCATAAGCAGCGTAACTAGAGAGGGCTGAGGGTTGAAACAAATAACAGAGAGTTCAAAATCAGAAAACCGATCAACAAGATTCAATTCGAACCAGGGACGCCGAGCTTGAGAAAGAGACCGTAACGACCATACTGTCCAGACAAGGCCCCGTCGTCTTCTGCTTCCGCAGTTGGAAAGGAGTAGAAAAACCACAGCCCTTATTTCTTCCATGATGGTAAGAATGGTGGTCAGAATAAAGCAATTATGCCAGGAGCAACATGTCTGATGGACTTTCTCTGTGCTAATAGCCGCCATTGTCGTCATCCTCCGTATCCTCATAACTCGCAAACCGGCTCCTTAAGACATGTCGAGAGTCCTTGACCGGATGAACGACACCCCATCCACGGAAATTATTTTTCGTTTAATTTTACCCTAAATCCGGCCCTAAGTTGTTAGATCTGCATATTTCACTGGTTAAGTGAGTATTACGATTCTCAGATTTGACTTAACTAGTTAAGTGAGTATTAGGTTTGCAGATTTGACTAGTTAAGTGAGTATTAGGTCTGCAGATTTGATTAGTCAANTTCCATGATGGTAAGAATGGTGGTCAGAATAAAGCAATTATGCCAGGAGCAACATGTCTGATGGACTTTCTCTGTGCTAATAGCCGCCATTGTCGTCATCCTCCGTATCCTCATAACTCGCAAACCGGCTCCTTAAGACATGTCGAGAGTCCTTGACCGGATGAACGACACCCCATCCACGGAAATTATTTTTCGTTTAATTTTACCCTAAATCCGGCCCTAAGTTGTTAGATCTGCATATTTCACTGGTTAAGTGAGTATTACGATTCTCAGATTTGACTTAACTAGTTAAGTGAGTATTAGGTTTGCAGATTTGACTAGTTAAGTGAGTATTAGGTCTGCAGATTTGATTAGTCAACTAAGTATAATTAGAGTGTCCAATTCATTTATGCATTCAGTATTGCAATTTATTTTGTCCAGATTTATATCCGTCAAAAATATCATACAAAAATTCTCAATGATTTACATGTTTTTTCATAAATTAAGATAAAAATAATTTCAAATCACACTTTTACTTTTCTAGACTAAAAAGTTTTGATCTAACTACAATCATAGTCTAACAAATGGTATCAAAACTATTGGTTTCTAGTTTGAAACTTACTTAGCAGGTGCCAACGCCTCTTATTAGTTTTACAACATACCCCTTTGAATGGATCCTAACTCTCACTAGTGAAATTTCCATTTTGATGTTTATCATAATTCCTCTTAATTAAGGTCATAGTTTCTCAATACATCAATGATTTTGAGGGTTTTTTAATCAATCCAAAACCTTAAAAATCCATAAAACATTAGGATAAATCTATTTTTTCTTATTTTATTCAATTTTGATGAAAATGAATTTAATTTTTTTTTTTTATAATCTTATAAAACAAGTTTACACCATTAGTATAGTTTAACATTTTTTTAAAAATAAAAATATAACTATAATAAGGAAATACTATTAAACCATTTTTATTTTATTTTATACAATTTTAATGAAAAAAAATATATATATATATTTTTTTGACAATAGTTACGCCCAAAGGCGTACACCTATTGACAATGGGTAGATTTAATATGGGTTTAGTGCTTAATGGGCTTATGTTGGCACAGGGGCAGACCCAGGGTTCAACAGTTCAACAACGCACCAACAAACCCCTGACTACCGACCCTTTCGACAACACCTGCGAAGAACATGAAGTCTCACTCGAGGTAGAGGCGGGGGTGGTTGTAGGACTCCAGTGTCTACAACCTTAGATGGGACACAGATATGTGATTACAACACC
Organism: Picea sitchensis; assembly: GCA_010110895.2. Classification (NCBI taxonomy): domain Eukaryota; kingdom Viridiplantae; phylum Streptophyta; class Pinopsida; order Pinales; family Pinaceae; genus Picea; species Picea sitchensis. The sequence goes on along the minus strand of SNQJ01S0024472.1, from coordinate 70,881 downwards.
TTAAAAGAGAACTTCGCAATTTCCATTAATTAGTACTTATCCTTTGTATACAACGCAGATAAACCCTAATTACAGTGCAACGCAATATTCAACAAGATTCAACACATTCAAGCACTAAGCACATCAACATATATTAGATCTAGCATCTTATTCACATCATTAGGCACTATGCTATCATATTCATCAAAACATACATCATTGAACTAATCATTAATCATATGGACCATAAAACAACCATAATGCACAAAGCAACCACAACACAGGATATACGTGGTTCACCCCCAGCCTGGGGCTACGTCCACCAACTCTTCTTCTCTTTATTGTATTCTATCAATCATCTACATGCACAGAGCCACAAGGTCCTACTCCGCATAGGACAGGAGATCTACGCGCACCTCTCCAGATCCTCCTTCCTCGAGCTAGGTTACAACACAAAGCCTTTACACAATCTCTTACAATCACTTGCACTTAGCCTTGCAAGTCTCACATAGTATGCACAAAGAATTTACAACTATCACTTGCACTTAGTACATTGGCCTTCACTTTCCCTTTTTCACTTAGCATCACACCCCTTACTTACATCGCCTAACTTTCTATTTATACATTACAAAATGGGCCTAAACATGGGTAAACCCATGGGCCGACATCCCCATACCCGTTACATAATCCCAAAACCCAAAAATCCCTAAAAGGGGTCGAGATCTAGTGATCTCTGCTTCGACTTGCGCTCCGCCTTCGACAGCCTGTTGAAGTCCCCAAATAGGTCAAACCTGACCAAGGATCTCCAAAACTTGGTCAAGGGCCAACAACTTACAATACTGCCATATCCAAGACCCATTTCCTCTTGCAATTTCAACATTCCTCAGCCAAAAAAATTGTTATTTTTCATGCACATTACCTCTTCAAAGTCAAACATACTAACAATCCAAGTCATTTTCATCTATTCAAGGATACCAAGCAAAAGGATACATCGTCCCTTACCTATGCATCGTTTCAGCCTACCAAATTTTTCAAAATGTAATTCAGATCAATTGATTTTAATGAATGCGCCAACATTCGTGGCCACATTCATACCCAATGCACCCTTGCATTGATTTTAAGTTTCCCATACTTTTCGACAAGTACTTTGCCATGGTGTGTTGGAGTTTAGCCAAGCTTTTCACTATATGGCTTATTTATTCTCATTCATTGTTGCAGCAGGACTATGTTTGTGGCTACAATATGCTCATGATCCCAATTTAGTACATATGAAACTACAAGTTTCACGTGAATGCCTTTAAGCATTCCTCCATTAATAACTAGGGTGACAACACTCATGACCACCCAAATTTGGTTTTCTCTAACACCTATACAATGTAAGTAGAAATGTTGGAAGGTCCTCCTTCCTCAATGGGAAATCCATTGTCTATCCTTTATGCAAACATGCATTTCCTGGAAGCAATTCCATGCAACGTGCTATCTATGAGAACGTTTGTTTCCAATCGTTCCTTGATTGGTCCATGTATTCATGACATAGCAATTCATGAATTCTTCCAAGTATTACAATCAGTCTTTACTACCAGAGGTCCACACCTCCATCATTCATGTTCTCCTTCCTTAATCATACCCTACTTTGGTATCCAAGGCATACATCTACCTTTCAACGTTTCATACATAACGTTTAAGACCGTAAAACATTTCAGAAGGGATTCTTACCCAATTCCTTCATACCTTGTGCCACATAGGCATGAACATTTTTATACATGTTTTGGCTGCTAGCACCCCCTCTGATATTATCCCATCAGTGGTGCTCCATGGGGAATTTTAGAGTCCCTTCAACAATCTTTCAACAAGAACCTTCTCATAGTCATCCTCTGNNNNGGCAATTGTCTTTCTCAACAGTTCCAATCTATTTCTTTCTACACATGACATACATCATATACACAATAGTTGTAATGTAAATTAAAAATGCAAGTACCATAGCATTTAAATCAATAAAACATTTTCAGACATCTCCTAGAATATTTGTATGCACTTCATCTCATTATCCTTAATGTTTTCATGAGTGCAATAACGACAGTTCTCAACTGTTTCTGCAGTAATACAATCATCATCACTATGGTGTCCAAACATTTACTTTTATTAGTAAATTCAACTTTCTCATTCCATAGGAAACATAACACATAGAAAGAAAGGAGTTAGGGGCTCTCCCCTTCTTCCAATTCTTTCTATACATCCTGAGACTTTTCATCCCAGCTGAGTTATCTCTAAAGGCCTCACTCCCTTTTCTCAACACGGCTTTAACTAAGCCTATTCAATCAAACATGTTCATTTATTAGTCTTCTATTCATTACATGATGTTTTTCAAAATGTAATCCATGATTCTTATATAAACAGGCGTTGCATCCCATTACCCAACCTTCATCAATTATTAGGGCTGTGACTCTATTCTCTTGATAGAGTCCTTAAACAGTTTACTCACGGGTAACTCCTTTAGCATGCAACTTCCTCATTCCATATCCATCACTATTTGTGATTCCCTCAACCTTGAATTAGCTTCAGCTTGTCAATAAACATTCTTTAAGGAAAATAGACATGCATTTTTGACATGAATCCATATTATGTATCCACACATATTCTAGTTTTGTTAACTTACATCCATGATGTGCTTAACCATATGCATAATCATAAGCTTGTGTGTAGCTTCCATAGGTATATTTCACATCCCACCTACATCTCTATTTTAAAATCAGTCAACTCATGATTATTCACAATCATTCTCATGTTACCTTCAAGGCAGAATCAATTGCCTCTTATCATGACAATAGAGCATCCTTGCTCGTCTATTCTTTCTTCTATTTACACTAGTTTTTCTTGAGGAAATGGAGCACATTCCCCTTAAGCTATCATTCGAAATAGAACTTTCACGACTCTTCAAAATGGATTCAACCATGCATCCATGGTATTCATTCAATCTTGCCAAGTGTTATGATTGCCTCACATTTCACTCATTAGGGAAAACATATTGGGCCTTTAGTATACTTATACTCTTACATCATACAGGCGCATCACTTGCACATTTAATATCATTCATACCTAACTGGTATTATTATCATGCTTCATGTCAAGAAGCTTCACAATGCATTAAATCCATGTAGTCAAGAATAAACACGTACACGCCTAACCAAACATTCATCATGCAAGTTCATTGCTTGCACCCTTTCCATGTCAGGCATGCACATGGGCATATCAAACTTCTATATCCTTTTCACGAGGATCTTCCAATCATCCTTATGATCATGTATACACATTCGTGTATAATTAGGTGCATCTCTTGCACCTTTTAACCCCATGCATTCACTTTATAGTTTAATTTCATCATTAGTGTCCTTTAGTTTGAGATTTCAGTCACTTACAGGACTAATCTCACAGTCATATTTCATATTGATGTTTCCTTCTCTCTTGGAAATAACCAGCAAGGGTCACTTTCCTCTTTACATGACAACGTCTAGCAAGAAAACCTCCTTGCCTCAGCATCCACAAGGTTTTACCCATATCACCTTTTTCTGGTTATGAGGAGTTATATACTCTGAGTTTAATGTAAATAAATAGCTATAATTGCCAAGGATCCTACCTGATCCTATCAGATTCCTTTAAGCCTACAAAGGTATTAACCATTATATAATCTACCATCATTAGTGCCTGAAGTTCCAACTGCCCTTGCTTAGAAGCAATGTTACGAACACCAGGTCATCTGTCCTTAAGACTTCAACTGCTCTTGAGAGAACCCTGACACCTGCAACTATCCACATTCAACTCTTATTATAAATGTTAATTAGCATATCCCTAATCCGGTAAGATTAGTTATCACTTTGACAAAGGCTAAATAAATTCTTCTACTGAAATTCAACAAGAATTCCCAAAATCACAGGTTCAATCTGCAGTCCTTCTCCTCAAGGAGTAAATGCAGATAACAATATCTCCTTACACGAATTGTACATGAGCCCAAGCAGGCCAAGTGTTGTAACCATGCTCTGATACCAATTTGTAACACACCCACGATGGGGCATACTTGTTTTTCTTTTCTTAAAGGACACAATCTCCATTCATGGTTTCTAATTTGGAAAGTCAGGGAACTAGTTCAACCTCCCCCTCAAGGATCTCTGATTCTGATGCCAAAATACTTTCTAACACCTTGATGGTCTCTCTTTGTAATTAAACGCAAACCCTTTAAACTTTCGGGTGCAGGCCTAATGGTACCTGCGACCTTCCCCTTCGTGCCTACAAAATATCAAAGTTTGGGAGCTAGATCCTTTTCTGATAAGCCCCTTCCTTGATAGGACATTAGATGATGGACTTATGTAACCACGCGATTGCGGGTGTGACCGAGGGTGGTTTGAAACCAAATTAATTTTCTCCCCGCAATTCACCTTGAGCCTCAACATGTCCTTTCTCTAAAACAGGGGTTTGGATTACAGCTCGCCCTCAACTTTTTAAAGTCCGTGCACCTTTGACCCTCGAAATTCTACGGGACCAACGATCTCCCAATCAATGCACCAGAAAGGTATACACTTAAGATGATCCTAGAACTATTATGGAGGCAGTGGATTCAGACGATGGAAATCTATGGAAAAGGGACATGGTTGAAGAAATGGCATCCTTGGATAAGAATGAGGCTTGGTATCTAGTGGATTTGTTGATTGGAAGAAATCCCATTGGCATCAAATGGATGTTTAAATAGAAGTTGAATGTAGAAGGAAAAGTGGAGAAATTAAAATCTCGGTTAGTAGAGAAAGGTTATTCCTAGGTTGAGGTAATTGACTTTGGTGAGATTTTTTCTCCCGTTTCCAAGTTAACTTATATTAGATTTATTTTATATGTTGTTACTGTGTTTGATTTTGAAGTATAATAGATAGATGTGAAGACAACATTCCTACATGGGGATCTAGAAGAAGAAATCTACATGAAGCAACTATAAGGATTTGTTGTGAAGGAAAAGAAGGAGCTGGTATGCAAGATGAAAACGTCCTTGTATGGGTTAAATAAATCACCAAGGATGTGGTATCAAACATTTTATACTTATATGTTGGTACTTGGATTCACAAGGAGAAAAGAATATTATTATGTGTATTTCAAATTAATTGGTGATCATCTTATTTATTTGGTCTTGTATGTGGATGATCTGTTGTTGATAGGAAACACCAAGGAGATTATCCAGGATGTGAAAACTCAGTTTTCCTCTAAATTTGACATGAAGGATCTTGGTGCTAAAAATTTCATTTTATTCAGGGAAATTAAAAGAGATCAGACAAATAGGAAACTCTGGTTAAATAAGAGGAAATATGTCGAGACAATATTGCAGAGGTTTAATATGAAGGAATGCAAACTGGTCAATGTTCCTATTCATGTAGGTGTAAAGTTATTTATGGATCGGTTTCCTAAGACAAAGGAAGAGGAAGAGGAAATCTCTTGTGTTCCATGTGCGAGTGTGGTTGGTAGTTTTATGTACGAAATGGTATGTACTAGATTGGACATTGCACATGTAGTGGGAGTTTTGAGCATGTATATGTCAAAACCAGGGAAGGAGAATTGGAAAACAATAAAGAGGGTTTTCAGGTATTTGTGTGGCAGTACCGTTTATGGATTGTGCTACCAAGGAAGAACAAGATCGGACAAAGTGTTGGACATACATGGATTTATGGATACGGATTGGGTTGGAGATCTGGATCGTATAAGATCTACAAGTGGGTATGTGTTTAACCTGTTTGGAGGAACAATCAATTGGATGAGAAAAATATAGTCTGTAGTGGTACTCTCAACTACAAGATATGAATACATGGCAACCACTCATGCAAGAAAGGAAGCAATACGGTTACATAGATTATGTTCAAGTATTGGGTCGGTACAACTAGTTGCAAGTATAGATTGTGATAGTCAGAGTGCAATCTTCCTCGCAAAGAACTTGACTTATCATCCAAAGAAAAAACATATTGATGTTCAATATCACTTTGTGAGAGACATGGTTGAAGACATGAAGGTCTTGCTAATGAAGGTGGACACTTTGGAGAATGTTATAGATTCATTAACAAAATATGTGAGCGTTGAGAAGTTCTCTTGGTGTAGATGATTTATGGGCATTGTTGCCCTAGATTGTTGAATATGTAATATTGTAACCCCTTGTATAAAAATAAAACAAGTGGGAGAATGTTGGGTATGTGTTATATTATTTGCAAAATTGATCCCATGTAATGTACCATGATATTTGTTTGGTTCGTTTTCGACAGGTCTTTTTGCATCTGTTTTTTGAGATATTTTGGCACATGATTTTTGTTGATGGTTTTTCTAATTTTGGTTAAGGAATTAGGGTTGTTGACTAATCCATGCCAATGGATTATTGGTTTGTATGCCATGGGATCCTATATGTATATTGTATTGTAAACAATGAATATGATGAATACAATATTAGAGGTGCAGATCTAAATAGGTTATTGGTTTTCCTGGTTTGTGTTTCCAGGGTAAAAATCAACACTTCCATTCTCAAAATCCTCACCTACCATTTCTATTGGTTCCACCTTTCTCCTATGTCGATTAGACTCTATCTCTTCATTACCCAAACTGATATTTTAGCCATTGGCTTCTCTCTCATTATTGTTGTCTCTTTGTGCATCCTCCATGTCTCTGGTCTACAATTCTAACTTGACTTGATCTACTTATACCCCTAATCATGAAAAATGTGCAAGAAACTATTTTGTTAGAAATATTTATACTATAAAAAATTTGTCAATTAATGTTATATGTCCTTCTTGTTCTTAATTCATGAAGAATCATATCACGCTTCTCCAAATTCTAATATTTCAATATTATTCTCCTCTGAATCATATTTCTAATGAATATTCCTATTCCGTAATCTAATCTCTAATTTGAAAGTTACGACTTCCTATAAAATCCATTTTCACCCATTTATGCACTTTCTCCATTGGTACAATTCTACTGGGAGGTCACCTTTTGTCTACTGTAGAAGAAAATCCATCAAAAACCAAGAAATATTTTGTATTGGAAACTGATAATATTCATGATGGTGATTTTTTTTTTCATATTCTCCATATATTTATCCAATAAGATTCTACAACAATATGGAATTTGCAACTTTGTCCTTTTTACAATTTCTTCATACTTAGAAATTTTAGAAAAACTGGCTATCTCCCAAACTGTACACTTCTAGAAAAACTTCAATAAACCAAAGTTGTTTGAATTGATGAGTAGGTAATGTAACATCACCAATATTAATCCCCACAAATTATAAGGTAACTATATAAATGTGAATTATGCTGGTGAGTCAATGTGCTGGGGTGAAGATCTTGTATTGATTTAATGTGGCAGGGGGTCGAATTGTGTATTATCTACATTGAAGTAATTAATAAAAATAGTAATCATTGTTTTTGGTACCAAAGAGATGAAAATGATGGGGGCCTATGATTCCAAAAGAGGGGTCTAAGGGGGATTTATGCATGGTTATTAATCCAAACTCACATTCCTGAAATTATTATCATTGTGTATAAACTTCTAAATTGTTGTTGAGTGTTTCGAAAGACAATCATTAAACTCATGTAAGAGGGTGGGTGTGAGGAATCAAATCCCATAGTTATGGGATATCATGAGATGAAGTAAAATCATCTTTGGGAAAAGTGAGAGTCAAGCAAGCAAGAGAGAAGAAGGTAAATTCATATGCAGAATTGGGACAATTTCACATGTAGATTTTGGGAAGCAAGAGAGGAGAAGAGTACTAGAAAGAGCAACATCCATGTTGTGCTTGAAGGTAGCCATTGTTTTGTTGTTTTTATGCTAGGAATCTATCTCGTGTTCCTATAAAACAGGTTGTAATCCTGCAATGTGTTTTCCTATTGAGGAAATGGCTCAAGATCCTTGTGAAGGATGTTGTGAACACTTATAAACAATCACGAGTTCTTGGAAGTCCCCAGATGAAATATTCCTAGCCAACCAAGTGTATTGGAAGCCCTAATAAAAAAATGGTATGGCCCGAGGGATTGAGTAGTGAAGGGGGTACATTCCTTGGGTTATGCAAGTTGTGGGGAAGAGAGATGGAGTATTGGAAATATTATGGGAGTAGAACCTAGGTTTTCGGCTACTGAGTGTGGAGCATGGATATCCAAGAGGGCCATATCTCCTTGTGGACTCATATCCTTAGCTTGGGGGTGGCCTTTTGTTGAGAGAAAATGAATAACAATGCATATGGCTGGGAGGTTCATCCTTCGTATGCAACTAGTTGGTTAATTATTAACAAATAAGTTCTCTATTGTGTTTTAATGTTTATTTTGTTATGCAAATAGTTTATATGAATGTTGCGTTTTTTTGTGTGTTCTTACTAGATGCATTCACATACATATATGTATGTATGTATGTATGTATGCATGCATGCATGGATGTGTGTGTGTTGATTAGATGCATTTAACATTATGATATCAGAAATGGTCAAATATGTGTGTGATATATAGCTAGTAAGCTACAATAAATTAGTTAGCAGAAAATATTATGTTAATGTGTATTTCCTCTTGCAATGGGCCCTATTTAAGCTGGGGTACGTTACGGGTAAAGTGTCGAGTAAATAAATTTTTCAGTTTTGTAATTTGGGGTCCCTTTTCCTCCTTTGAAAATCCCAAAAACCCTCAAAAAGTGTCCTAGAATAGTGTATTTTTCCTTGTTTCAACATCCCCATTCCAAACCCTTTAGAATCTAGTCAATTACTTTACTAGGTGTTTTCATGTATTCTTTTATAACATCCTATAAAAATTTCATCTTAATCTGGATCCCAGTCACTAAGTTGGACCCAGATAATTAAAAACTACTATTTTAAACATTCTGGAAAATTCAAGCAAAAATGGCCAGTGTCCTCATTGGAATTTATGTATATCTCCTCGTTGTGAAAAAAAAAAACAGAAAATTTTATCTCAATATGAGTTATTAT
>SNQJ01S0024472.1:0-45210 GCA_010110895.2 Picea sitchensis | reverse complement strand
ATAAACCCAAGTTTTTCTAGTTGCATCATCAATAAAAGTAACATAATAATGAGATCCACCAAGAGATGATACCTGAGTTGGTCCCCATACATCTGTATGCACAAGCTTTAACCTTTCATTCTTCTTTTCTTTTCCGACTCTACGAAATCTGACTCTCTTCTGTTTTCCATAAACACAATGCTCACAGAATTCCAAATCAATTTGTTTAAGATCTGGCAACAAATTTATTTTTTGAAGTATTTGCATTCCCTTCTCACTCACGTGTCCAAGCCTATGATGCCACAGTGTTGTATCCACTCTTGTAGAAGCTAAAGAGATAGAAGAGTCAGTATTACCAGTACATAAATACAATGTACCTAACTTATCTCCTTTTGCTATCACCAATGATCCTTTGATGACATTCCACGTTTTATATGTAAATATGGATATACAACCTTCACTTCCCAACTTCCTTATTGAAATTAGATTTTTCCTTAAATCTGGAACATGTCTTACCTCTTTCAACAACCGTTGGTTTCCATTGTGTTGCTTTATTTTTACCTTTCCCATTCTAAAAATTTTGCATGGTGCATCATCACCCAAATGAACCTGTCCAAAATCACCTTGAACATAATCTAGGAAATGTTTCCTATGGGGTGTGGCATGAAATGAAGCCCCTGAGTTTACTACCCAAGACTCAGAAATATTATCTACAGAAAGAATCAAATCATCTTGTAACACACCACCTGTTACATTTTCTTCCTAATTTCTCTCCTGTTGTCCATCTCTTTGTTTCTTTGAAGCTCTCCAGTCTTTCTTCAGATGTCCTTTCTTCCCACAATTCCAACACTCTATATTTCCAAGTCTGGATTTGGATCTGCCCTTCCTAGAATTCTTGCGGTTCCTTGGTCCCTTTCCTCTATCCTTTTTTCTTCCCATGTTCTCCATGTTCAACGCATTACCTGATGTCTCACCTGTGATTTTCCATCACATTTCCTCACTAAGGATAAAACCAACAACGTCATCAAATTTTAAAGTATTTGAACCAGAGACAGAATTAATTACAACCATGACCAAGCCATTCTAGCTTTCTGGCAATGAGCACAAGATTATAAGAGCCCTGACCTCAACATCAAAGTCCACTTTTACAGAACTTAGTTGATTAGTAACCATATTAAAATCATTTAAATGATATGCAACATACCCACCTTCTGGCATATTCATATTTAATAATCTCTTCATTAGATATACCTTATCGGACACCAAGGGTTTTTCATACAATTTAGCCAATGCGTCCATAAAACCCTTTGTTGTCTTTTCTTTCGAAATAGTGAAATCCACCGACACTGCCAGGCTCAGTCGTATCATTCCTAGAGCCTTTTTGTCAAGAATCTCCCATTCTTCTTCCTTCATGGCCGTTGACTTCTTTGCTACTCCACCCAATGGTAGGAATAGATCCTTTTGATATAAATAATATTCCATTTGCATCTTCCATAACTGGTAGTTTTGGTCGTTAAATTTTTTGACCCTAAACTTTCCATCTTCCGACATTGCTCCCACTCGAACCAGGAACCCTCCTTTCCTGCGAGTTACCTTTCGCTCTGATACCAGTTGTTAGAAAAACAGGACCATGGAGAAAAAAAATAAAACAAATGCAGAAACAAAACACAGAAGATACACAATACAATAGAGATGCAAATTTACGTGGTTCACCCAGTGTGGGCTACGTTCACCAGAGAAATTGTCAGATCCTTCCTTTATTATTATCCAGCAAATGAAGGGATACACCCTACAACAAACCCATTGTAACTTCCTCTTATTTCTCTCATAGTCTCCTATCTCATAATACAATATTCGCCATAATTCATAGCCATAATACATTTCCTTCATAACAGAGAGTTTCCTTCTAGGGAAAAAAAACCCTAACATAATTTCTACCATTATATATGCGACCTTATAATGAGCGGTCCAGATTCACAATGAAATTACAATATACATTTACAAGGCAATTTTTCCTTCGGGGGCTTCGCCCCCGAACCCCCGCCAAGGGCCCACTTGCCCCTGGACCCCGCAGAGGGGGTAACCCCCCTCTGCACTGCCCCTTGTGGAAGAGTGTACATAATTATGGGGTGTAAATACTTCATCAGGTATAAAGACGGCTGGAAACAAAGACCTCTGAATCTGGAAGATAATCAGGCTCCACAACCACCACCTATGGCATATTTAAACTTCTGGTTGTTCTCCTAGGATGATTCACCTTCCCTCTGTTGGATATCATGCAACTCAGATAGAGCCTATTGTTCTGACTGAGGTAGTTTGAATTATGTTATAAACCTCGTCCATACCTGGCCAAGTGTGAATGCTTAACCTTGCATCCCTGGCACTCCTTGTTCAATGATATTCATGTACCACTTGAGAGTGCGAACTCTCAAGGAAGTATGGAACTCGACCAACTTATTCACATCTAAAGTCCCTCTAGATCTCCAGATTTCTTCGCACAGGAACCAGTGTTTCTCAACGTCTTCATCTCCCTTACCCCAAAATTCTGGGTATCGGGCAATCGAACCTCCTGCATGGTTGGTCATTTCTGATCCTGTTGTTCATATCAATGTGAACCCTAAAGGTCTTGTTTGTGATCTATCGGGGGATCCCAATATCCTCCATGTACCCGCACTTCTTGGTTGTGACTAACTAACTAATTGTATTGGAACAAAACTACCATGAGAAGGTAGTATCGAACTTACTGCTTGTATAGAAGGCACTTGGGGTATGGGTGATTCGGGGTTGGCACCACTGGCTTCGAGGTAGTTTTATTTGATCTGGGTGGTCTTGTTAGCTTCCACTGGGACGATCTCTTTGACCAGATTCCCAATCTCTCCTGTTATCAGGGCTGAATCTTCTCTTTCTCCTCCAACATTCATGTCGGCTTCCTCCTCCCTTACATTTGTACTTTCTCCTTCTCATCTCACTTCCTGGGGACTTCTTTCTCTCCTCGCTTCTCTCTCGTTTAATATTTGACTGGCCAGTCATTCTTGTCTTCTCATCTTCTGCACTTCTTCCATCTGTCTTTCCTCTACTTCTCCTGATCTGCCTTCTTTCCTCAACTTTTCAGACATTCTTACGGATTTCTTGATATTTCCGCGCCACCACTTTTCAACAATGGTGGATCTCTTCAAATATCACTCATCCCTTGAGTCCATTTCTTGTTGTTTCCCCCCCATTTGTCAAAGAACCCTTCCCCTCTCTCATTCCATGACTCTCACCTCGTCTCGCCCTACCCCAAGTGAGGGTGTTTAAGCTGCCATCTTGGTCGGGGACATAATCAACATCCCTTCCTCCATAAAGAAAACCTTAATCCACAAGGGGTATTTCTCTCGATAGTCTTCCTCTTTCTCCTTTCTTGAAAATTTCCTCTACCCGCGAAAAAGACTGGTGGTTCTCAGTTGCAAATTCGATTATGTATCCCTTTAGTGTGGTGCTAACCTAGAAATCCACAACTCATGTAACTGGGAAATACAGCCTATGGAGTGCTGCTAACTTTTTGGTATCCCACGCACAGATCTTCTTGGCCCGTCCCTGGAACTCTGTAGCTTCTTGGAGCTTCTTTATCCAGTGAAAAAAATATTTCGGGAATTTAACCCAGAAAATCTCATATTGGTCTCTTGATCTTTCTGAGTAAAAGATTTATTCGTGATTGTTTTCCATTGATTCTCTCCTTAGTTCTTCTTCTTTCCATATGAAGGTGTCACAGTTCCTTTCCCACCATTGATCAATGCCAGATCTATGGATCAGCGACAACATTCTCCCCACAAGTTCCCTTTTAACACAGGTCCTTGCAACGGAACCATTTTGTTGGCGCGGATTTGATCAGACCAGGGTCCTTCTCAGGTTACCAACAAAAGGCACCGTGTATTCTAGAGCACTAGCATTTTCATCTCCTCCGAAGAGAAGAAATCTCACCCGAAGCGCTACTGAGATAGATAGATAGGGAAGGGTAGGGAAAAGACTAAAGAGGATCCATAGAGCAGTCAGAACTCATTCTTGTTCTTGCACAAGAGACATTAACATATCTTAAACATATAGATGCATGAATCGAACCTACTTATGTTGCGAGCAAGCATTTAAACATTGAACCATCGAATAGAACTCATAAGCTATAAGTAAATACTGTAATCCATAAGTAAACATACAAAGACGCAACATATTTTGAAATTTGGTCTTGCTTCCTATTATCTTTAGGATCTTTCTCTGATCACAGACTCAGAATTACATAGAAAGGCTCAGTACAGATTCTTGGCTCTAGACTCATGCCATAGAGCTCTAATTCTCCAATTGATAGGTCCAATTCATTAGACTCAGAATTGTCTTCCTTCGACTTACAACAATTATCAACAACTAATCCCAAAACCTGACGACTCTGACCAACCTGACTCGACTAAGCCTAACCAACCAACTTATGAACTATCGAACGAACAGACGAACCAACCAACCAACCCTTTCACAATTATGTTCAGCCCTATATATAGCTGGATTGTTTCTTCCTTCTCGACTTGCATGCAATCTTGTTTTGTTGCTAAGTCAGCGTTGCACTGACTTCCACAACTGCTTTATGTTTCTCTTTCTCTTGGCCTCTGATGGAGTTTGTGCAACTCATGCTTAGTCAAAACATGCACAATTCCTTCTCAAAAACAAAGGGCCCAACAGGATCATACAATTAGCCATTTATTTTAATGTGCAGTTGTTTCTCTCAGCAACACCATTTTGTTGTTGTGTATATGAAACAATGTTTGATTTGGATGCCTTGTGTAGTTTAGTAACTTGTAAAATTATTGTTCAAATATTTGCCTACATTATTTGATCTTAACCTTTGAATTTAATGTCCAAATTGATTTTCTACAAGGGCCTTGTATGCCAAAAACTCGTCAAAAACTTCTCTCTTAAGTTTTAAGAAGTAAACCAAAGTACGTCTGGAAAATTCATCGATGAAAGTTAAGAAATGCTTGCACCCAGAAAAAGAAGGAGAAGAAAGTGAACCACACAAGTCACTATAAACAAGTTGCAAAGGGCCCAAGGTGTGCTAAGAGGCACGTTTGTCAAAATTGTCCTAATGATGTTTTCTGACAACACAACTAGCACAAACACCATCTCTACATGAAACAAGAGGAAGACCAGTCACAATTTATTGTTTGCATAGTTGTTTCAATGAGCGATAGTTTAGATGACCAAACCGCTCATGCCAAAGTTCGCTCAAGTCATCACTATGAGAAACAAAGCTGAGGGAAAATATGATGACCCAAAATTTTCAAACTTCTACAACCTAGTAATATCATGAGCAATTCCAGTTGCAATAACATGCTTAGGATATTTTAGATCCTTGATTACAACTTGGTGAGGTGAAAAATGTACGGTTTTACCTTCACCCGAATGAGTGATTTGATATATTGATATAAGGTTACAAGAAAGAATTGAAACACATAATACATAATTGAAATAACCATTATCTACTTGAACTATTCCAGGTCCTACAACACTAAGAGATCTATCATTACCAACAAATATTTTCTTGATGTTACATGCATTTAGAGAATAAAATATGGATTCATCCTTATCCATATGATAAGATTCTCCATAATCAATAAGCCACTCATCATAATAAGAAGTAAACATTGCATTGAAGGAGAAACCAGAAGAAAAAAGTGTGTGTCCATGAGAAGAAGAAGAAGAAGTAAAATCAATACTGATGTTGTGTTTCTTCAACATTGCTTCTAAAGATGTGATCTTCTTGAAACATTTGGACTCATAATGACCATATCAATCACAAAAGTTGCAATGTCTTTCAGTATTCTTATTTTTATATTTTTCTCCTTTGTCACCATTAGGAGCTGAAGTTGGCTGAGTGGGTTTAGGACCCTTTTTTTTCTTTTTGTTGTGATGAGGATGTTGCTTCTTGGGATTATTTGGATTATATTTTTGTTGAGCTACTAAGGATTTGTTGGAGGTACCTGCAGTGTTGATCACTCCAAATTGTACAAGCTTATCTTTCTCTCAAATCAAAGAATCACAAAAGGAATCAAGAGTGGGTTTTTGATAAGATTTTCCTAGAGCCTCTCTCATGGAATAAAAGGTAGATACAAACATAGAATATGCACTACCTAGATTAGAAAGAATAATATAGATGCAATGCTCTTCCTCCAACTTTATCTCACATTATTCACACAAAATTTTGAGTTTTTTAAACTTAGATAGATAGTCTTCAATGCAATAAAAATCATTTCGAATTAAAGTCGGTATTCGATTTTCTAACTGATGTGCTCGAATAATATTGTGTTTACCAAACACAGATTCAAGATTTTCCCAAGCTTCATTGGGGTGATCAATTTCTTGAAGGTGGAATCTTAAATCATGAGGGATGGACATTCTAATCAGTCCACGTGATTCGTCACTCATATTATCCCATTTGACTTTCTTATCAGCATCAGTGGTTTCTTTTTCCTTTCCCAAGTTAATCCGGTACAAGTCTTTGTTTCTTAATAAATCCTCCATATGGAATTTCCATTGGAAGCAGTTGGTACTCGTAAGAAAAATATTACTGGAAGAATCCATATTAAATATGCATATAATATGGATTTAAAAATTGAAATTAATGATTTGGATGGAAATATCTCGAAAAATTAGGCGGTTTTAAAAAAACAACACTGAAAACGGACCTTGGAAGTGAAAGTTATGCCCTTTTAAAAAAATACATAAACAGTAACCAAAGAACCACATGGTGTTGATACCCCTCCAAATAACCTCACTTTTACAAATAAGTTTCTTTATGAAGTGACCCACTTTTATAAAAAGAAGTGGAGATCACTTTTACAATGAAATTACTTTTACAGTGAAATACACTTTACAATGGAGCATGAACTTTTTCAAAAAAAGTAACAAAAAGAGAGACTTGAACTCAAGACCTCTTACTTAATAAAGAAAATTTTAACCAAGTGGGCTAGAAAAAAATATTGTGTTGTTTTTGTTGACGGCCTTGAAGAGTGTGCTCATAAAAAAATATTACAGAAGAAAAAAAATTTGCTTCTCGATGAAAACAAGGGTTAGATCTCAGTTAGCTTACCTGCAAAATGCACCTTTTCCTACCTATTTATGATTTTCCGAGATCACACAAGGAGCAGGGAAAATAGAATATGCATATCTAATAGAGTAACAACTCAGAAAAAAACAATATAAAACCAAAATAATACTCTACAAAAAATCAAAAAGGGTGTATTCAGGCTTTATACCTCTGGATATGATTGAAATCCTCGTATCTTGGGAAAATAGAAACCTTTTAGAGTGAAACAAACAAATGTTGCTAACTGAAATGAATGATCTGGACATAATGTAATAATCCTCTCAGCCCAGAAATGTACGGAAATGGAAGAAAACGAAGATGAGAAAACTCGGCTTCACGATCTCGATCTACAACAGGAGCAGGTCTTCAAATAGGCTCTGCTACCATGTTCGAAAATAAATATATTGCAACAGAGGACGAACACCTTCAGTAACCACTCACACAGCCATATTAGAGATCAACACACTCATGTTTTGATCTGGTAAAACCCCTATAGGGAAACATCCACAACCCCAACCAATGCGACCACTTGGAGCAGTTTATTAATGAAAAATAAAAATATTACAAAGATATTTTACAAGAGAGTTTCTCACAATCGATCATTAGAAAATGACCCTCCATGCTCTTTTAATATATATCATGGACCAATCGGGAGTCAAGCCATGTATCAATGGTCGTTAAGATCAAGGAGAATATGAACTGTCAGATCACTCTATGTCGGGAACATATTGTGACCGTCAGATTTCCTAACTACAAATGCATACTAATGCATACTAAAGAAACATACTAAGAAACACATGTTTACCTAACGACACATTAGACCAAGTAGATCTTAACTAACTCCTAAGTTTCTAAATATAGTAACAACATTAAGTTATTGAATGCCTCCTTTGAATTGTTGCAAAATGATCCCTTTGATGTTGTCTCTAACACCATATCTCTTGTTCTATATTTTAGTCCTTTGACTATACCATCGAACATTCTCCCTATTTCTACTTGACCATCAACCTCAGCGTCGACTAGTCCATCATCCTCTATTTTGATTGGTCCACCAACTAAAGACCCTCTGAATTATGATTGGCCTACTGCAGTAAATTGTAGTTCACCTATTTCTTATCTACCCAGATGGGTTGCCAAGACAATTGAAGCTGCTAGAGTTGATGTTGGAGATGTTTCCTCCAGACGACAAACTCAAAGTCAAAGGAAACATGTTATCATTTCCTTTATGACTCGTGTACTTGAAACTTATGATCTTGGTTCCTACTCAGATGCTGAAGGATGACCTAAATGGGAGCAGGCCATGTAGATAAAAATTGTTTTTTTGTCGAAGAATCACACTTGGGACTTGTTCTCCGACCAAAAGGAAAGAACATTGTGAAGTGTTAATGGGTCTACAGGACAAAATTTACCTCTAAATGTGGTACTGAGTGACCTAAATCATGCCTAGTTGCAAAGGGATTTTCTCAACAAGAAGGCATCGACTAAACTGACACTTTTTCCCCTATTGCAAATATGAACTCTGTTCTACTAATTACTTCCCTTGTTTCTCATTTTAGATGGAAAATCCTTCAAATGTATATGAAGAGCACCTTTGTTCATGGAGACCTATTTGAATAAATTTTCATGGAACAACCACTTGATTTTGTGACAGATTCTAATTTGTTTTTTTTACTCAAGAAGTCGCTTTACGGTTTGAAGCAGGCTCTCCGAGTTTGGTATGATAATATCAAAAAATTATTTCTTTGACTTTGTTTTAAACATGTGAATCTTATTACAGCTTGTATGTACTCCATACCAACGAAGACACTTTGATTTTTGTTGTATATGTAGATGACCTACTCATTACTGGCAATAATATTGATCTCATCCTTAGATTGAAGAAATAATTTGTTGATTCCTTTTACATGATAGATCTTGGTACTCCACATTATTTTTTGGGTCTTCAAGTATTACCACTATGCTATGGAATTTTCATTTCTAAGTCTAAATATGTGATGGATATTTTTACACATTTTAATATGGACGATTGTAAGCCTTGTGCTACTCCTTTTAAATCTCGATTAAATCCCACCAAAACCCACCAAACACCCATAGTCAATGCTTCACTTTATCGATAATTGGTCGATAATATTATTTATCTTACTTATAGTTGAACTGACATTCCCTTTGTTGTTAGTGTGGTTTCTTAGTTTATGCAGGACCCTAAAGAAAGCCACTAGAAAGAAGTCAAACGAATTGTCCGCTATCTCAAAGGTACCACTCATTTTGGTATCAAATATTATCAAAGTTTAGATTCGTTGGTTGACTTCACTGACTCTAACTGGGCTGACAAAATTGATGATAGGAAGTCCACTTCTAGCTATGTGTTTTGTTTGATCATTGGATCATTGATTTGGTCATGCAAGAAACAGAAGGTAGTATATTTGTTGAATACAGAAGAAGAATATCGTGGCGTTGTTCAAGCAAGTACTGAAGCAGTCTAGATTTTCCAACTTTTGGGAGAACTTGGCTTTCCTTTTCAAACCTCAACTACAATATACTATGATAATCAAAGTGCCATACATGTTGATTTTTCCCATATTAAGATGAAGCATGTTGATATCCATGCTCATTATTTAAGACATTTGGTTCATGAGAACATTGTCTCTCTTGAATATTGCAGAAAAAATGATCAGGTTGTTGATATATTCACCAAACCTTTATTTGAAGCTAGATTTATCAAGCTCTGCATGATTCTTGGGATTCACAAAGTTGATATTTACCCTAGAAACCATAATGGGATAACTAACATTCAATGGTTGATCAATGCTCTTATTTCGACAAAATTTGGTATAATGCAACTCATGACTCTATGGACATTCAACAATTCACACAGATCCTCCTTTGCATTCTATCCTCTTGGACAAAAAATACTCTTTAAGAGTGAAAGCACAGGAAGAAATATGGAGATATGGGGTAATGGGAAGTCTAACATGACTAACCTTTCATTTCCCATTCCTTGGTATTTTCTCTTCTATTTCCATTTTATTTTGTATTTGATTCTTGTTTTCTTCTGCTTTTTCTTATTCCACTTTACTTTACATTATCTTTTACATAATTACTAACCTTCCTTAATGGTCTAATTTCCTTAGATACTTAGTCTTACAACCATTTCTTTGTGTTCATATCTATTTCAAATCAATACATGATCCCCTCCGTGTGCTGAGATATTATTTTAGGAATCAAGGGATATCATGGAGACTTTGTCATCAACTCATTTAAGTAGAAAATATTTTTCAGAAGGGTTGAAACTCATGTGGAGGTAGAGGACAAGAAGAGTAATAAACTACAAAGGAAAGATAAATTAGCACATATGAGACCATCTAAGATCCCAAAAGTAACTTTTGGAAAGGTAACCAAATCCCTACATCATTAGTTGGAAACCAATGCAGAGCCATTTAGACACATTGATAAAAATTTAAAATGATACACAAGAGACATCTCAAAGGAAAAAAGTATACAATATATAGAGCCAATTATGTCTATTTCCATTATGGAATCCAATCAGTTAATTCCATAAAGAAATTGGTACTAGTAAGGATAAATAATTTCCTTAGAGGAGCAGTGAAGTAATTTACAAGTATAGAAGAGATGTAGGACAAGAAAAGAGTGGTGTACTTGATTCAACTATCTATGTAGTTGGACAAACACCCTAGTTAATTGAATACATAAGTGGAAAGTGTGTCTTTGCAAAAGTAAAACAACTTAATAAAAGGAAATTTTAGTTGATAGTGGAAAGTGTGTCTTTGCAAAAGTAAAACAACTTAATAAAAGGAAATTTTAGTTGATGATAAGAAAATGGTTGAAATTCATCAAAGGAAATTTTAGTTGATGCAAAAAACTATGTAAGAAGAACAATATGCACCAATCCTAAATGGTGTGCTAACTTGGAATAAGTCCAAGGTCATGAAACTGAAGGATTAATTTTCTTTTTAAGAATCCAGTGTTCAAAATGCATAGATACAATTTGCTAGTATGTTACATGAAATTTCTCATGTACTATAAAAAATACATGTGGTAAGGAAAACAATTGTACCACTTAACTTATACCAAATAGATATTGTTCTTTTACAATAATCTATAGAGAATAAGAATGAATGAATTCACTTGAAAGACCAATGGAAAACCACAATATCATCAACAAAACACAAATATATCAAGAGTCGTATAAAGAAACAAGATTTGATTAACAATATAATCATACATTTGACTAAAAAGAAGTCTACAAAAGTGTTGTATTTGTAAAAGTAAAACAACCATCAATATCATCAACAATGATGTTATATGCAAATATATGAAGATTCCTACAAAGATGTTGAATTTTTTTATTTTTAGATCTAATAATTATTGTCTTGTGATTTAAATGCTACTGTTATCATACAATAATCAGACACTGGAAATCTCAACAAAACCTCTTGATGAGAGGTACACAAATATATCAAGAGTCATATAAAGCAACAAGATTTGATTAACAATATAATCATACATTTGACTAAAAAGAAGTCTACAAAAGTGTTGTATTTGTAAAAGTAAAACAACCATAAATATCATCAACAATGATGTTATATGCTAATATATGAAGATTCCTACAAAGCTGTTGAATTTTCTAATTTTTAGATCTAATAATTATTGTCTTGTGATTTAAATGTTATTGTTATCATACAATAATCAGACACTGAAAATCTCAACAAAACCTCTTAATGAGAGGTTGTTGTAAGTAAATACTATATGAGATGATATATTACAATTGAGGGCCTCCATATATATACTTGGGAGGAGTTCCCTTTCATTAATGGACCTGTTTTTTCCATTATTGTCTTTTCATTAATTAATTAATTATTAATTATCAACTATTGGTTATTTATATATTTATACAGTATATTATAAATATATTATTTATATATTATATTTATGTTGATGATTATTTCCTCACTTGCACATCTAATTAATATATATCACTCCATCATGGAGGAGGAAATGTGAGACCACCTCGACTCTATCCACTCCTCACCAAGACCAAAAACTACAACCATATTCAAATGACTATGTGAGAGAATGTAGGAAAAACTAATTTGACAAAAATTAAGAGTAAAACAATTCAAATTCTAGTTAAAATATTACCAAGTTAGGTTATTATAAAATAACTATTTATTAGGTAGTACCATCTGGATGTGAAAATGGAATCAAAACAGAGATACAATAATACCAATTTTCTATTAATGAGAATACAGAGTGAAAGAGTAGCTAGAATGGTGGCAGCTTATCTCTAAGAAGAGATGTGTCCGCTACTTGCTCCAAAGTCCTTTTTTATCATAAATAAAATCCAAAAAACCAACAATTTTGTGGACCCAGTTTTGGGTAGTTTGGTGTATCAACTTCCCGGGAACTTTGGCATACGATCTCAGTTTGGGGAGCAAGATAACTCTCTCAAAATGTATCGTCAAGGAGATTCATTTAGGGGGGCTCAATCAAAGCCTTAGGCTATCATTGAGAAGATCGATCCCCAAAAAACCTTCATTTAGGCCCTCAAAATGGCCCCTGAAATTAAAAACTACTAAAAATAGTAAATTACCAAAATTGCCAGAAATTTTTTTTGAGCCAATTGAAAAAGATAAATGGCCACCTAGATCATAATCATAAGTTCTCTAAGAGTTTAACAAATTAATATAAATTATTTGTTAATAATTTTTATTATTAATTAAAAATAAAATGTTTTTATATCAAACTTTTAAAATTTTAAGTTTAAATATAGAATTCTATTTGTAGATCATACTTTTTTGTTATTTGAAAACATATCTATTATTTCCTTAACTCTTTTCATCACAATTTTAATAACTTATCCTTTCACATTCAATTTATGGTGGAAATTGAATAAGACAAATCCTTTACATTTTTTAGACATTCTTCTTAAAAATCAATTCAATGGTTTACTCTCTCGTAAAGTTTTTTTTTGAAAGAAGGCTTATAGTTATGAATACCTTCATTCTCATTCCCACTCCCAACACCACCTTACCCATAAATCTATCATCTTCACAACTTTAATTTTTTAAATTATTTGAATCTTTGACTCCCAATACCTAAATAAAGAATGAGGCCAAATTTATTTCCCTTACCTTCATTGCATAAGTGAACAATTATCCAAAATCCTAACTAAAAGTAAAACACTTTTAACCCTCAAATTTATTTCCCTTACCTTCATTGCATAAGTGAATAATTATCCAAAATCCTAGCTAAAAGTAAAATACTTGTAACCCTCATGCAATTATTAAATAATTACTCGGAAAACACTTTTAACCCTCATGCAACTATTAAATAATTATTCATAACAATTAAAGACAAGTTTTCTTATGGCTCTGTCAAGGTGTTTATCAAATTAGTTGCTCTTGTGACAAATCATATATTAGTCAATTTAGTTGGTGAATTCAAACTTGTACCAAAGAACACATTACCGATACATTTCATAGACACCTTTCAAATCTTAGCTTCTACCTCTCATTACTCTTACCACATTATCTGATCAGCCTTCAAAATAGATAAACACCCCCAACATTTTAATTAAAAAGATAACTATAAATTGAGCCAATTCGCCTCTAATCCACTAACTTTGTTAATAATTTTTAACCTCACTTCTTATCTCTCTTAATTCCATATCATTAATTTTATAATATCTTATGTTATCTTAGTTCTAAGATTTATCTTCCTTTAACCATTATATGTTATTAAATATATAATATTTCTTTTATATTGATTCTAAGATTTATCCTTCTTTAACAATTATCTTTTATTAAATATATAATATTTCTTTTCTATTGATATTTTTATTCATTCTTTTTCATTTAATTCTTCACTTTAATTTATCATATTATTATTAATTAATTTGGAGTTTGCTTCACATTTATTACTTTATTACGTTATTGTTTTATTTTGTTGTCTACTCTCTTATATCTTTTGTCTAATTTAATTTATGATACTTATTTAATATTATTAATTTAATTAAATTTAATCATTTATCTTTAAAAAAAATATTTTTTACTTTAATTTTTTTTATTTAAAATCAAAATTTATCTATACTTTTATTTTATTAATTTATTATTTATTATATTTTATTAATATATTACTTATTACAAAATTGTTGATGTCTTTCTTCAAACTCTATAAATTTCTTCTTTATTAGTTTTAATAATTTATTACTTATTACATATGTTTGGTTTTTCTTCTTCATATTCTATAAATTTTAGAAAATGGATTTTTTTTTCATGATAAATTTTCAAAAAAAAAAATTCCTAATAATAAATTATTTTTAATTCTTAATAATAAATAATAAATGGTTTTTAATCCTTAATAATAAATAATAAATGGAGTTTACACTCAAAACATTAACAATAACGTTTTAAAGATTTAGAACACATTATAAAGAAACCTAAAAAGTTATGTAAAGTTTGATTGGTTTGCCCAAAACGTTGTTGTAAAATTCGTTGCCAATTTGGCAAGTTTTCTAAAAGTAAAAGACTAAGAATATTTGTCCACGACTTTACCGACAACCCCACAAACATAGTCGTCCCTTAGTGCGAGTGGCTTCAGGTGTCTTTCATAGGTACACGGCTCTCACTCAATTTTGATATTTTTATTATAATTACAAATTTGTTTTTCTTTCACTGCAATTTTATGTCAACACGTTATACTCTCGACTTTAACAAAGGGAAAGCTAGAAATATCTAAACGTTGCACTTCCCATTTAACAAGAAAGNAAAATATTATGTTATTAACTTTTTATCATTTTATAGATTTTACAGTATTAAATTTACATTTGTGTCATTTTTATTTATGGCAACCTCATAATTACAAT
Source organism: Picea sitchensis (assembly GCA_010110895.2). NCBI lineage: Eukaryota > Viridiplantae > Streptophyta > Pinopsida > Pinales > Pinaceae > Picea > Picea sitchensis. Next base: position 30,238 of record SNQJ01S0024472.1, on the reverse strand, counting down.
TGTTTCATACTCTTAGTTTGTATTCAAGAAATAGTGGATAGGGCACTACTGCCCCTCAGGTTAAACAAGCCCAACACTACATCTCGTCCATGGGAGATATGTGAGGCGTCATGAAGAAGGCTAATCTGTTTCCGCATGTGTTAGAGGGAGGAGGCACCACAGAGAAAACGAAGATAATATTGAACGAGGAAGGGATCTAGTTGTTTTTCATCTCTAGAGGAATTGAATACAGTGTGCGGCCTAGTATGAAATCTGAATGATTTGTGAGAGCAAGCAGGGATTTTGAGTTGATGACTAAGCCCCTGCCTGCAAGATTAAGAGGGTTTCATTGAATACGCCAGCCGTAAGCCTTTAGGCGTTCACCTTAAGAGGGTTTCATTGAATATGTAGTTGTAAGCCTTTAAGCGACTATATTAATGGTGTAAATGTTGTATAATTAGCACAGCAGTTAAATAGTTGTTGGTTAACCTAGAAAGGATGATAAGATGAAAGGAATTTTTAAAAGAATATATTAAATTTTATTGTTGATTAACAAATAAAGGTTGCGCTTCATTTATCTGGTGTTAATATTTTAATTTCTGTTAATCACTTACGTGGCAATCAGTTAGCTATCAAAGTAATTTTTAAATATGATTGAGTAAATGTAAAGTAAATGCACATAAGCGGATGTCTTTTATGGCCGCTAGGAGGTTAAAAGCCGAGGGAGTGTAGACGATTAGACTATGTATGGAAATGAGGTCTCAAGGTCGATTCTCCTCGATTTACTGAATGCTTGCGGGCTGTCTTGTGAGTACGTTACTGCCGTTGTTACCGATTCCCTAGTATAAAAAAAAGTAAGCTAGGAGTTAATGAGTTGGAAATCTGACCATTTTATTTTTGTGTGACTGCTAAAAAATATTCAACCATATTTAATCTTGTCCATAAAAACTTAAGCACTAAACTATTAAATCTGCCCATTGTCAAAAACTTTTTTCATTAAAAGGTGCATAAAATAAAATAAAAAATGGTTTAATAGTATTTCCTTATTATAATTATATTTTTATTTTTAGAAAAAAAAAAAAAAAAAAACTTTTTCATTAAAATTGCATAAAATAAAATAAAAATGGTTTAATAGTATTTCCTTATTATAATTATATTTTTATTTTTAGAAAAATGTTAGACTATACTAATTGTGTAAACTTGTTTTATAAGATTATAAAAAAATAAAAAAAAATCATTTTCATCAAAATTGAATAAAATAAGAAAAAATAAATTTATCCTAATGTTTTATGGATTTTTAAGGTTTTGGATTGATTAAAAAGCCCTCAAAATCATTGATGTATTGAGAAACTATGACCTTAATTAAGAGAAATTATGATAAACATCAAAATGGAAATTTCAATAGTGAGAGTTAGGATCCATTCAAAGAAGGTTAACCTATGTTGTAAAACTAATAAGAGGGACTGACACCTACCAAGTAAGTTTCAAACTAGAGATTATGATTGTAGTTAGACCAAAAAAATTTGGCTGAGAAAAGTAAAAGTGTGATTTGAAATTATTTTTATCTTAATTTATGAAAAAACATGTAAATCATTGAGAATTTTTATCTAAAATTTTAAGTTATGGTATTTTGGACGGATATAAATTTGGACAAAATAAATTGCAATTCTGAATGCATAAATGAAATAGACATTCTTAACTAATCAAATCTACAGACCTAATACTCACTTAACTAGTCAAATCTGCAAATCTAATACTCACTTAACTAATTAAATCAAATCTGAGAATCGTAATACTCACTTTTTTTCCAGTAAAAAAATCACTCATAAAAATTATATTAAATAATGTTTACATCTTCAAAAACAAAATAGCTCTGCAAAGGATCTTCTCCACAATAAAACTCCAAAAATGAAGTTTTCAGGACCGTCTCTAACATCTGACTCTTAGACCATTAGAAAGAGTTCACTTATAACAGTAAAAAAAACTTCTCGAAGATCAAAACTTTGTTCAGAAACAACAAAAATGACAAAAAATGACAAAGACTTTAGATTTCTTTGAAGAGCAGGGTCCTCACTTACGCCGTTCTAAGTGAAGTAGATCAGTTTCCCTTTTGGCGAAGTAAGGGCTCTCTTAGAGAGCGAATCAACCTCTTTATTTGTTTTTCTATAGATATGTTGAAAGTTAATACCTTCGAACCATTGGTTTTTTAATTCTAGTCTTTCATGATTCGATATTGATGGCTTGAAGGTTTCCTTTTGTGTTTAGCCAATCGATGATCACTTTAGAATCCCCAAAACCTGTAAATTTTCTAAATCCAGAAGATTTACTATGATGAATGTTGCCCAAGCACCCATTAGTCTAGCTTTTGTGTTTGACCCTGCACCGCAATTTATAAACCACCTGTAGTCGTAATACTCACTTAACAAGTGAAATATGCAGATCTAACAACTTAGGGCCAGATTTATGGTAAAATTAAACGAATAATAATTTCCGTGGATGGGGTGCCGTTCATCCGGTCAAGGACTCTCGACATGTCTTAAGGAGCCGGTTTGAATGCTGAAGCATGTGCAAGTTATGAGGATACGGAGGATGACGACAATGGCGGCAAATAGCACAGAGAAAGTCCATAAGACCTGTTGCTCCTGGCATAATTGCTTTATTCTGACCACCATTCTTACCATCATGGAAGAAATAAGGGCTGTGGTTTTTCTCCTCCTTTCCAACTGCGGAAGCAGAAGACGACGGGGCCTCGTCTGGACAGTATGGTCGTGATGGTCTCTTTCTCAAGCTCGGCGTCCCTGGTTCGAATTGAATCTTGTTGATCGGTTTTCTGATTTTGAACTCCCTGTTATTTGTTTCAATTCTCTCTAGTTACGCTGCTTATGCTTCTTGCTGCCCACATCTAGTTGAAACACTGGTTATCTCTGCGGGGTGGATGAATTACTCCTGGGCCTTGAATCTCTCATCTGAGGCGCTAAGGTCTTCTCGTGTCCCTTTCCACTGCCCCTTTCATCAGGCCCTGTCTTCTGCTCTCCCTGTCAACCTGTTGCATTCGACTATGACGAAATTGGGCAATTAAATGGGTTAAAAGTCCAGCCAAAAAGGGCTCAGATGCGGGTCCATGCAAAATGCCAAAAACTTAACTTCTCAAGAGCCTCCTCCGTAGATGTGAGATCTTTCTTGTTTCACGTCTTTACCTAACTTCTCAAAAGCCGCCGCCTCCTTAGATTTGAGATCTTTCTTGTTTCAGTCTTTCCTACTTGTTGGTGGTCAAGTCTTTCCTACTTATTGTTCGTCACGACTTAAACTCTCTTGATTTTTTGGGGGTTAAATCAAGTAATCAGAATCCCTATTTGATTTCCTTAGAGTTAGGGAGAGTAATAACCAGTCCGCTGCAAATTATATATATATATATATATATATATATTTTCTGATATATCCCAGGCGTATATATTAAGGTGATCCTAGAGTTTATTGTTAATCTTAGGATTATTGAATGCTGCACAGCAGGTTGGTTATTGCTAACTTTAGGATTAGACCCAGAAATCAAGATCTTCTGAGACCTAGAAATCAAGATCCCTGTAATAGCATAGTCTAAACTTTCTACCTTTTGACTTTTTTTCTGGTGATTTTTTCCATTTGATTTTGCCCAAAATCAGTGAGGAATGGTTGGATTTGCAGATTTGAGTGACTAAGTTTGTATAATAAGAGTGCCCTAAGAGTTTTTCAGCAGACTGAATCCATCTCTACATTCAAAAATACAATTTAAACAAGGCTACATTCAGAAATACAATTTAAACAACAAAAAATGAAGATTTTGTCCAAAAAAAAACCAAAAATTAAAACGTTTAGACAATGCCCATGTTAATCAATCAAAATCCGTACCTTCACACTTTCAAAAACAGAAAATAAACCTATCACATACTGTACCTACTATCCACATACTGAGCCTACTATCCATCATGCAAAACTGAGTCTATATGCCACAGTTGCAATGCCGACTATGATTGAATGTTCTGTGCATGTATTACTGCATATATTTGTCAAACCATGCCACTCGTCTGTGCAACTAAGATTTTCTCTCTGTAGAGAACTTAAATCACTTTTGAGTTTGGGTCCATCTACAGGATTTTCCAATTGAATTTGTAGACACCGGTGATTGAATCGGCTATCATATTACTGTATTAGGTCAAAATATTAGTTTTGTTATTTTGTGTATGGCAATTACACTGATATCAGATATCAAACTTACATCGACTTTCATAATAGTGTGCATTCTATCGTTTTTTCATGCAGAGATGAATCCAGTTTTATTTGAAATTAGAATAACTATCATAAAAAAGCGAGCTATAACCCAGATTTAGGTGTCTAGCATTCACATGCTTATAATGAATATGTCTCTTTTCAAAAGATTCAGGGTGCCGCTGTAACCCCAGATTTAGGTTTCTAGCATTCACATGCTTATAATGAATGTCTCTTTTCCAAAGATTCAGGGTGCCTCAGCTTCTACTATGGTTGGAATTTCAAAATGGAATAGTCTCCATTAGTGTTGGATAGGGTTGGAATTTCAAAATGGAATATCAGCCATTAGTTTTGGAATTTCAAAATGTAATAACCTCTGAAATTTGACTATATTATATTATATTGATACATAAAGGTTTCCATCAAGGTTAATTATAGGGTTGGAATTTCAAAATGGAATATCAGCCATTAGTCTTGGAATTTCAAAATGAAATAACCTCTGAAATTTGACTATATTATATTGATACATAAAGGTTTCCATCAAGATTAATTATATATTTGATTATATTATATTTGTACATAAAAAAAATTCCAATAGGGTTGGAATTTCAAAATGGAATAGGTTTTATTAAAATTGTAATTTCAAAGTGGAATACCCTGTCAGATTTGTCTATTTTAACAATTTCAATTATTTAGTTTCACAATTTTAACTCATAACATTGTCAATCAGGAAAAATTCTTAATTGATTTGAAAGAGAATTTACCCATTAAATTTCATCCTAATTCTCACCCATTTAACTAATCTTAATTGTATTTGAAAAGAAATTTAACCATCACATTTCATCCTAATTCTCACCCATTTAACTAATCATCATAACACACCAAGTCATCAACTACATAGATAAAAGTAATAAAATCATATAAAGATATAAAACCTAAAAACCACAAAGAGAGTTTTTTTCAATGAGCCTACTCCAACTAGAAACCAAAGGAAGAGTTATTTTTTAATAATAAGCGGGCTAATATCTTCAAGTATGTAATCATTCTTACAATGTTTCTTAAAAGTCTTTGGATATAGACTATGCTTAATTCCATTAGTGTGCTAATAGTTTTGGTAATGAGATGGCTTCTTAAGTATTACCATATGGTGAATAGAAATCCTTTTTGTTTTCTTTCTATTTTTAAAAATAGAATAAAATATATTTGATTTTTAAAAATAAATTTAAATATAGTATATTTGTTTGTAAAATTAAATATTATTTTTTAAAAAAGTAGTTATGGGTAAAAAATGATATATTAAGTTGTTTAGGAAAGATTTTTAAATTTGTTAGGTACCTAATCCTTTACGTAGGTAGAATAATATATTTTCATGTAATAAAGATCAATATTAATAAGGAAGGAAGAATAAGTCCAATGTAAGAAGACTTAATAGAAGCTTTTGCTTCTAAAGGGATCTTCCTCTAGATTGTACTTTTGAGAGACATATTTAGTATAAATAGGAGTCGAGGGTATGAAAAGTTTTGTCTTGGATATTATTGTAATAGAGCTCTGCTCTGTTGGAGGTTTCCCCCTCGAAGAGAAAAGTGAACATTGCTCTCAATAATCAAAGTGCTCTTCTGGTGTTATTCTGGTATCATTTTGATATTATTGTGGTGTTGTTATGGTTATATTGTTGTTTATCTGTCATTTATAGCTAATTATTTTTGTTCTGCTTACTATTTTATATCTGGAATATTACAACTGGTATCAAAGCACCTTCCTCGACATAAAATTGTGGGTTAATTTTTTTTTCAGGGTAGAGACGTATTCTGGCATCTTTAAGCTACAGAGATATGTCGTTACACGCATAAACCTGCAGTCGGGGATTCATACACGCAGGGAATACAAGTGGTACTTAAGTGCACATTTGTTGGCCACCCTTGTAACCCCTATTGGTACCCCTTCGAGTGGTAGCGCATCAGACAACACTTGTATATGGATCGACCTAGATCTCTTGAAGCCCTCCATAGATAAACTGATCAGTCTCCTGATTGGTATCGTGCCACCGAGAAAAAAACTCGAGAAGATACTCTCTAGTACCTGGGTTGTCAGGTAGTACAACTAAGGGCGTAGTCTAGCTTCCTTAATTGGTGCCCTGAGATATTGGGTCGAGTACTATTGTTGGACCCCGCAGATATATCATAGAACTATAGCATAGGGAAAACCCTTGTTTGTAGAACCGTTGAATACCCTAACCTTTGGGACAAAAACAAAAACAAAACATACAAGATCTATTATCGCGCAACTATGTCTCCTGCATTTGGGTTGCGAAATTACTACACATTTTTTCCTGTTAAGCATTTTGGCATTTCATCATTGCAGTATTCTTCAAATCGGAGTATAACTTCGTAGGAATAAAAAAAATTATGGATCGAGGACCTCAAACAAGACATTGCTACCCAGCTTGAATCCGTCACTACAATGATCTACGCCAAGCTGCATATCCCTACAGATCTTCCCTCATCTGACCCACCTTTGCAAACCGAAGGTGAAACTTCCTCTCATTACCAAAATTTTCATCACCATCACTTTCAGCGTGACCTATGCCTTCCACGTGTGGATTTGATCAAATTTGATGGCTCAGATCCCACTGGATGGGTAACTCAAATGGAACATTATTTATTTTTGTATGGCATTACAGATAAGTTGACCAAACTCTGGTATGGTGTTCTCCATCCAGATCAAGAACATTGGCAATGGTGGCAATGGAGAAAAAATGTTCGCCAAGGGTATGTGGCTTGGACACACTTTGTGGTAGAGCTTTATGAACGCTTTGACACTGACACCAACCATTTAGGTCGTTTGACAAAGTTGAAACTATCTAGCACAATGGAATACTTTATAGTTGCTTTTGAGAAATTGGATTTTCGTACAGAGGGCATGTTTGATGTTTTTTTCCGAGAATATTTTATCAGTGGCCTCAAGGATGAGAATCATGCCCATGTCCTTATGGCTCAAAATCAGAGTTGGGTAGATGCTACTAAAAGAGCTAAGGAAGCACACCAAGTTGTCTCTTCTCAAAACCGAAAACCCTCCTTTATTTCTTGCACTAAACCTGTCACTCCCACTCCTCCTTCTAATCCACTAAAGATCCAAAAATTGACCAGGGTCAAAATGGTTGAACGCCAACTCAAAGGCTTTTGTTATAATTGTGATGAAAAATATTTTCCTGGGCACAAGTGTAAGGAACAAAATATTTTTATGACCATCTCAGACAATGTTTCGGAAGAGGATGTTGAGGCTCCCCTTGTGTCTGTGTCACCTAAACCCACTGACATGACCCCTCCCTCAGACCCTCCCGAAGTAGAACTGGTCATTTCCCTAAATGCTCTCACTGGCTTCTCTACTCCCCGAACCCTCAAGCTAATTGGTTACATTAAACATAGGAAGGTCGTCATTCTTGTTGATACTGGAAACACCCATAATTTTATTCATCGCTGCATTGCCCAAGAAACTAATTGCTATATCTGTGTCGTCAATAATTTTCAAATCATGATTGTTAATGGCGGGTCGATGAAATGTTGAGGGCATTGTGAAAATGTGCGTCTTCAAATTGGTGAGTACCACTTGAAATCTCATATGTTTTCTATCGACATGGGTGGTTGTGACATTGTGTTAGGTGCAGAATGGCTAAGGACTTTGGGTCCCATTCTCATGGATTTTAAGGAATTAACCATGCAATTCGACCAAGAGGGCCAACAATATAAGCTCCAAGGCATCACCACCGGTTCCCCGGAGATCATTAATTCCCATTGCACGAAAAATCTTGTCAATAAAGGTCATTCTGGAATTGTTTCCCAACTCCATGCCATACAAGCAACTTAGACACCCTCTGTGCCACAAGACCTCCAATCCATCCTCTCTAAACATCAAGTGGTTTTTTCCACTCCCGAGGGACTCCCTCCTTCCCATGGTGTTCATGATCATTCCATTCCCCTTGTCCCATGAAGCTTCCCTCCCAATATCCATCCCTATTGTCACCCTTTTTTACCGAAAAAATGAAATTGAGAAAATTGTTCAAGAACTGCTCAATGCAGGTGTTATCCTCCCTAGTACGAGCCCCTACTCTTCTCCTGTGGTCATGGTCCTTAAGAAAGAAGGTTCTTGGTGCATGTGCCCTGACTTCCACGCCCTCAACAAACTCACCATTAAAGACAAATTTCCCATTCCTATCATTGATGACCTCTTGGATGAATTGAATGGTGCCCAGTTCTTTACTAAACTTGATCTTCGTTTTGGGTACCACCAAATCTGTATGAATGAGGCATACATTCCTAAGACTGCATTTAGAACTCATGAGGGACACTATGAGTTTTTGGTCATGCCCTTTGGCTTGTGTAATGCCCCATCCACTTTCCAAAGCCTCATGAATCATGTCTTTCATCCTTTTCTCTATCATTTTGTCTTAGTTTTGTTTGATGATATACTCATCTATAGTAAAACTTGGACAACCCATCTTTCTCATGTGGATCGATTTATCCATCTACTCTCTCAACAACAATTTTTCCTAAAACAATCTAAATGTTCTTTTGGCACCTCGGAAGTCGAGTACTTGGGTCATCTTGTTGGCAAGGCTGGTGTCAAGGTGGATCCTAAAAAGATTGAATCTATGCAGATTGGTCTCACCCAAAGACTCTCAAAAGCTTGCATGGATTTTTGGGTTTAACAGGTTATTATCACAAGTTTGTTAAGAATTATGGAAAGATTGTGACACTTCTCACTGCTCTCCTTAAAAATAATTATTTCACTTGGACTCCAGTAACTACTCAGTCTTTTCAAACCTTGAAGATGGCCATGTGCACCACTCCAGTCCTGGCCCTTCCTAATTTCAAAAAGACCTTTTTCCTAGAATGTGATTCTTCCGGGAAAGGAATTGACATCGTCCTTATGCAAGAGGGTCGGCCTTTGGCCTTTACCAACAAACAATTGTCAGAGTGAAATTTAGGGAAATTAATCTATGAAAATGAAATGTTGGATATTTTGCATGTCGTGGATCTTTGGCACCCTTATATATTGGGGCAATGCTTCCAAATTAAGACAGATCATCAAAGCCTCAAGTATTTTCTAGAACAACGTCGTTCCTCCCAAGAGAAACAAAAATGGGTGACTAAGCTCTTTGGATATGATTATGAGGTCATTTACAATAAAGGCAAAGACAATGTGGTTGTTGATGCACTTTCCATAAAATATGAAGATGAAGGGTCCTTTTTTTCTCTCTCCTTCATTGTACCAAATTGGCTTCGCCGGGAATGGCTACACGATCCCAAAAGTTTGCATCCGATACAAAAATTGCAGGTCAATTCTCCAGTCTCCCGAGGATACTCTTGGCTCAATGAAGAGATTCGATACAAAGCTCATCTGTATTTAAGTAAACAGTCAAAAATTAAATCCATGGTACTTTCTGAGCTTCATGGTACACCCACCATTGGGCACTTCGAGTTTACCAAAACCTATGACTGGGTCAAACGTTCTTTTTTCTAGGATGGAATGAAACAGGGAGTTCATAATTTTGTGGCTGAATGTGACGTGTGTCAATGCAACAAGGGAGAAACAGTCAAATATCCTGGCACACTACAACTGCTTCCGATTCCACCTGCTATTTGGCGAGATATCTCTATGGATTTTATTGTAGGCTTACCTAAATCAAGCAATAAATCAGTCATGATGGTGGTAGTTGATCGTCTTCCCAAGTATGATCATTTATGTGCTCTTCAACACCCATTTACAACATCCATTGTGGCTCAACTTTTCATGGATGAGGTCTACAAGATTCATGGCATGTCACATTCTATTGGTTCTGATTGTGACCCAACTTTCACAAGCAATTTTTGGTAAACCCTATTCAAGCTACAAGGCACCCAATTGCGACTCAACACAACTTATCATCCCTAGAATGATGGTCAAATTGAATTTGTAAAAAAGTGTTTGGAAACATATTTGAGGTGTTTTTCATCAGAAAGGAAAAATCATTGGGCTCAATGGTGACCACTAGATGAATGGTGGTACAACAATTATTACCATACAATTACCTACATGCCTCTTTTTGAAGCGGTATATGGACAAAAGACACCTTCAGTTCTGTCCTATTTTCTAGGTGTCTCGAAGGTCCACGCGGTTGACCAAATGCTTAAAGTTCGAGAGGCTATCCTCCATACCCTCAAAGAGAATTTGGTCATGGCCCAGATTCACATGAAGCAACAAGCAGATCAAGGTCACTCTGAATGTCAATTTGCAGAAGGGGATCAGGTGTTTCTTCGACTGCAACCTTACAAGAAAAATTCCCTCAAGGATGACCATTGTCAGAAACTAGCGTCCAAATTTTATGGTCCTTATAATGTTCTTAGGTTTGTGGGATAGGTGGCCTGTCAGTTAGATTTTCCGAGTCATTCTAAGCTCCATTCTGTTTTTCATGTTTCCTTCTTAAAGAAGGTGATTGGAACTAAGTGCCAAACTCAAACCAGTCTTCCTGAGTTGGACGAAGAAGGCTCCATTTGGCTACAACCACAAGTAGTTTTGGTCCAACGTGAGCATCTTCTGCGTTAGCGAACCATCAAGGAAGTGTTAGTCCAGTGGAAAGATACAACTCCAGCAGATGTCACTTGGGAACCGACTACCATTCTGCAACAATTTTCTCATCTGAAGCAGCAGTCAAGCCTTGAGGACAAGGTTGTTTTTAAGGGGGGGGACATGTTAGGGACCTAACCCCTCACGTAGCTAGAATAATATATTTCCATGTAATAAAGGTCAATATTAATAAGGCCTAGCAATAAGGAAGAATAAGTCCAATGTAAGAAGATCTAATAGAAGCTCCCGCTTCTAGAAGGATCTTCCTCTAAATTGTTCTTTTGATAGACATATTTAGTATAAATAGGAGTCGAGGGTATGAGAATTTTTGTCTTGGATACTATTGTAATAAATCTATGCTATGTTGGAGGTTTCCCCCTTAAAGAGGCAAGTGAACATTTCTCTCAGTAATCTAGGTGCTCTTCTAGTGTTATTCTGGTATCATTTTGATATTATTGTGGTGTTGTTCTAGTTATATTGTTCTTTATCTTCCATTTCTAGCTAATTATTTATGTTCTGTATACTATTTTATATCTGAAATATTACAAAATTACTTATTTTCATGTGTGTGTCATATTAAATAATTTGTGGTTATAATGAATTACTTATTGCTTTTAAGAGAATGGGATGAATATTGGTTTCACATGAGCTTGATTAAATCTTTTAACTGTGAGATGATATGGTAGTATTAGAGTCTTTGTGCATTATTGTTTTTAAAAAAGAAATGAAAAATTTTAATGGTAATTTTATATAGTGGATAAATTTTGATTTTGTTTTTCAATTTTTTAATTAAATTTTTTATTTAATTTTTATTAAAAAAATTAATTTAATTTTTATTAAAAATTACATTATTAAAGTGAAATAGAATAATAATTTTAATGGTTATTTCTTATTAAATTTGAGTTGTCTTTTCCTTTCCAAAAGTAGGACACACTATTAGGTTTCTATACTATTATTTTAAATTGTTGTGGATAAATTAAAAATTTGATAATGTAGAAATTAAAAGATGAATTTAAGTACATACGAATAGTATAGTAAATTGAACGGGATGTTCAGGCTTCTTGCAAATAATATGGGTATGATGCACTTTGAAAGTTCTTGGAAACATTGGTGTCTTATTTGTATGTTTTTCTTAGGATTAGAATTAGTTATTAATATTTTAGGGCCTTTAACTTAATAATGAGGAAGAGAAGTTGAGATAATCATTTTTTAAAGTATTGATAACAGATATACATTTAAATATTTAGTCTTTATTATTTTGTATCTTTTTGTGTTTTTATATTATGGTTATTTGGCTATGTCATAAATTTATTTTTGGCATGGGGACATTGTTTATGACTTACATCCTTAGTTGATGAAAATTGTTGCTATTATTTTTGGCATGGGGACATTGTTTATGACTTACATCCTTAGTTGATGAAAATTGTTGTTATTATCATTTTTTTTTATGCAAATTATATGAATCGTCACCTCACATTAATGAGAATTTGTTTGATTAAATAAGTTTGTCATTTGGGGTATGGGGTACATTTTTCTCCTTACGTTGATTCATGGGGATTGACATTTCTCTTCCCCCTTATTTCGGTACCATATTTGATTCCTCGCATAGCAATGAAAAAAATAATCAATGAAATGACAACTTAACAATAATAGGATGTGAATGATTGGAATTTTATATGATGGAGTCATGGTGATTGTTTGAAATGTGACTACTTTAAAGCATAATGAAAGGGTTATTTTGTTGACTTTTCTCCAAGGACATTTCCTCTCAAAAGGGGAAGAAATGTAGCACAATGAACTAATAAACTTGAAACAAATAGTGCAAACTTAGTCTAGATTTATTTCATGGTTATTTTTTATGTTCACACAAAGTTATATAGTGTGAATAAATAAAGTTTTAAAATATATTGTAACTATTATATGTATGGATTTGTTTTTTGAGTTTCATCTAGTTTCATTTTATCATCTTCATGCACTATCATTGTCACAAGAAACAACGTCCCCAAGGATATCCCATTTTATTGTCTAGAGTGCAAGATCACAAACTTCTGGTCTCCTAAAGCATTTGTGGAGCCATCCCAGGGAGAAAAGATATTTTTGGGTTTGATTAGTAGCAATTATAAGGAGACTAGAGTCCAATTTGAAGTTATAAGATATTAAGAAAATATTTACAATCCTCAAACCACCTATTGTTTCAGAGGCATCGAGGACATCCTCACAACTACTCTAGATGCAATACACATGACCTAGTATAGGCTTGTAATACCTCGGTTTTGAGTCTCGGAATTAAAAATGTGTTTTTGTATATTTGATGAAAGGCGGGAGCATTTGTAAAGTTGAAAGGTTGGAGAGCCTAGCAATGTAATACTTGTAATATAATGATAAAAATGCATCGATGGTTGCAAAACAAACAAGGAGAGAGTTCTAGTGGGGTATGATTCCGCAAGAGAGGGGGATAAAAGGGATAATTGTTTTTCTTATATTTATTCACCCATCTTTGAATTAGTTGGGAAAAGTGGTTACATGATCTTCTTAGGGAGACCACGTGATGCATTATTGCATGTAATTATATAAACCATGTTTTTGGTTGTTTGGAGGCTCCTCAATCATTGTTACTCATTCCTCATTCATTGTTCTTCACTCTTGTTCTTAGTTTGTGCATGGAAATGAAATGTTGGAAGTAGAGAGCCTTGTGTAGTTGGATGTAGGATCCAATGGTTATTACAGTAAGGAATTGGCATCTGTGTGCATGGGTATGATATCAATTGTGAAATAATTGACAACAATTGAAAATACTTGGATTTTTCATCATTGATATTTCCTTACCAGTGGCATTGGAGCCCTAGAAATAAGTGGAACAACCCAAGGGATTGCATTGCAGAGAAGGGGGCTCATTTCTTTGGTTTGTACATGTTGAGGGGGAAAAAGAGCTAGTAAACTAGGATTTTTTGTGGTTGAGAAAAATATGAGAGCCTGATAGTTGAATAGTGTGTGTTTTAGAGTTGACCTAGGACCCATCCTTATGGATTCATAACCTCAGCTCGAGGGTGGCCTATTATAGATATTTTATGTGCAACAGATCCTAAGGTTGGGTGGAACATTCGATATTTGTAGCCATTTGGTGAAGTTGTTGTTAAATATAAGTTATTTTTTATGTGTTTCTTTTATTTATATATTTCCACTATGTAATTATCTCTATGTTGGGTTATAACATGGTTTTTGTTGTTATAAGATGCACTGGGAATTTTCTTGTAATTAATTAGTATGTTCTTGATTATTGCATGCATATTTTTTTATTAATAAAGAACAAAATCATAAAATTTGAAATTTTCCTAGAGAAGGTGAATTTTGAAGTGCCTGGGCAATTGGGTATGTCAAAGATTGGTATCAGAGCATGGGTTTACAATTCTTGGGCCATATGGGCTGACTTATAGGTTGAAATTTATTATTTTTCAGAGAGGTTGAGTTGGTGAATGCTTGGTAAGTTGAATGACATTTTCTTGAAAATAGACATTTTGGGGAATTTTGGAAAAATTGGGAAATATTTTTCGTACAATGATGTCAATGATGACATGGAAGCCACATGTTGGGTGACCTATGGTGACGTGAACTTTTATTGTGACAAGGCCAAGTGGTAGGTCGATGGTGGCAGGCCATGGTGGTGACTTGGGGTTCGATGGAACAAGTGTGGTTAGGCCCATAGGAAATGTGGGTGGCCACACCACACAACACAGGTGGTAGGAATGAATACCATAGTGGTATCAGAGAATTTGTAAGTGGTTTTGAAACATTGCAAATGCTTTGAAATGAATTAGAGTCTACCACATATCTTTGAGGTAGTTGGGTGGTATCGGGGGTTGGTTTTCCATTAACCTCCCTCCACTTCAACCTTTGAAATCAATCATGATCATCAGTCATCTCCAATATTTGTTGTATTATTTGAGGTGCGAGTGGTTTACACACTAGAGGTAAGGTGCAGATGGGAGCTCTCCAACAACATGGGATAATTAGAGGGTGCCATATGGCAGTCGATACAGTGGGACTCGAATTTAATAAATTTTTATATGGAAATGCAAAGAAAATAAAAGAGGAGGAGATAAAGGTAAGGGAAAGAGGGAAGAGAGAGAGAAGGTGGATGGGTGACATGACATCCCCTCAGGGTTTCATGTGGACTTGTGGTGCCACATCAAAAAATTATTGCATAGGTATATGATAGACTATCTTTCAAAAAAATAAACAGGTCGAGAGATAAAATCATAGTTTGTCCATAACATGAGTATAATAACTCATATTGAGATAAATTTTTCTGGTTTTTTTTCACAACGAGGAGATATACATAAATTCCAATGAGGGCACTCACCATTTTTGTTTGAATTTTCCAGAAAGTTTAAAATAGTAGTTTTTAATTATCTGGGTCCAACTTAGTGACTGGGATCCAGATTAAGATGAAATTTTTATAGGATGTTATAAAAGAAGACATGAAAATACCTAGTAAATTAATTGGCTAGATTCTAAAGGGTTTGGAATGGAGATGTTGAAACAGGGAAAAATACACTATTCTAGGACACTTTTTGAGGGTTTTGGGGATTTTCAAAGGAGGAAAAGGGACCCCAAATTACAAAACTGGAAAATTTATTTACTCGACGCTTTACCTATAACGTACCCCAGCTTAACTAGGTCCCATTATGAGAGGAAATACACATTAACATAATATTTTCTGCTAACTAAATTCTTGTAGCTTACTAGCTATATATCACACACATATTTGACCATTTATGATATCATAATGTTAAATGAATCTAATCAACACACACACATCCATGCATGCATGCATACATACATACATACATATATGTATGTGAATGCATCTAGTAAGAACAAAAAAAACATGCAACATTCATATAAACTATTTGCATAACAAAATAAACATTAAAACACAATAGAGAACTTATTTGTTAATAATTAACCAACTAGTTGCATACAAAGAATGAACCTCCCAACCATATGCATTGTTATTCATTTTCTCTCAACAAAATTCCACCCCTGAGCTAAGGATATGATTCCACAAGGAGATATGGCCCTCTTGGATATCCACGCTCCACACTCAGTAGCCCAAAACCTAGGTTCTACTCCCATAATATTTCCAATACTCCATCTCTCTTCCCCACAACCTGCGTAACCCAAGGAATGTACCCCCTTCACTACTCAATCCCTCGGGCCATACCATGTTTTTATTAGGGCTTCCAATACACTCAGTTGGCTAGGAATATCTCATCTGGGGAATTCCAAGAACTTGTGATTGTTCTAGGATTGTTCGCAACATCCTTCACAAGGATCTTGAACCATTTCCTCAATAGGAAAACACATTGCAGGATTATAGCCTGTTTTGTAGGAACACAAGATAGATTCCTAGCATAATAAAAAAAACAATGGCTACCTTCAAGCACAACATGGATGGTGCTCTTTCTAGTACTCTTCTCATCTCCTGCTGCCCAAAATCTACATGTGAAATTATCCCCATTCTGCATATGAATTTACCTTTTTCTCTCTTGCTTGCTTGACTCTCGCTTTTCCCAAATATGATTTTAAATCATCCCATGCTATCCCATAACTATGGGATTTTATTCCTCACACCCACCCTCTTACATGAGTTTAATTATTGTCTTTCGAAACACTCAACAACAATTTAGAAGTTTATACACAATGATAATAATTTCAGGAATGTGAGTTTGGATTAATAACCATGCATAAATCCCCCTTAGAACCCTCTTGTGGAATCATAGGCCCCCATCATTTTCATCTCTCTGGTACCAAAAACAACGATTACTATTTTTATTAATTATTTCAGTGTAGATAATACACAATTCGCCCCCCTGCCACATTAAATCAATACATGATCTTCACCCCAACACATTGACTCACCAGCATAATTCACATTTATATAGTTACCTTATAATTTGTGGGGATTAATATTGGGGATGTTACATTACCTACTTATCAATTCAAACAACTTTAGTTTATTGAAGTTTTTCCAGAAGTGTACAGTTTGGGAGATAGCTAGTTTTGCTAAAATTTGTAAGTATGAAGAAATTGTAAAAAGGACAAAGTTGCAAATTCCATATTGTTGTAGAATCTTATTGGATAAATAGATGGAGAATACGAAAAAAAAAAAATCACCATCATGAATATTATCAGTTTCCAATACAAAATATTTCTTGGTTCTTGATGGATTTTCTTCTACAGTAGACAAAAGGTGACCTCCCAGTAGAATTGTACTAGTGGGGAAACTGCATAAATGGATGAAAATGGATTTTACAGGAAGTCGTAACTTTCAAATTAGAGATTAGATTACGGAATAGGAATATTCATTAGAAATATGATTCAGAGGAGAATAATATTGAAATATTAGAATTTGGAGAAGCGTGATATGATTCTTCATGAATTAAGAACAAGAAGGACATATAACATTAATTGACAATTTTTTTATAGTATGCATATTTCTAACAAAATAGTTTCTTGCACATTTTTCATAATTAGGGGTATAAGTAGATCAAGTCAAGTTAGAATTGTAGACCAAAGACATGGAGGATGCACAAAGAGACAACAATAATGAGAGAGAAGCCAACGGCTAAAATATCAGTTTGGGTAATGAAGAGATAGAGTCTAATAGACATAGGAGCAAGGTGGATCCAACATAAATGGTAGAGGCTGTGGGGAGTTTGAGAATGGAAGTGTTGATTTTGAGACTAGAAACCCAAACTGGGAAAACCAACAACCTATTTAGATTTGCACCTCTAATATTGTTTTCATCATATTCATTGTTTACAATACAATATACATATAGGATCCCATGGCATACAAACCACTAATCCATTGGCATGGATTAGTCAACAACCCTAATTCCTTAACCAAAATTAGAAAAAACATCAACAAAATCATGTGCCAAAATATCGCAAAAAACAGACGCAAACAAACCTGCCGAAAATGGACCAAAAAAATATCATGGTACAATACATGGGATCAATTTTGCAAATAATATAACACATACCCAAAATTCTCCCACTTGTTTTATTTTTATACAAGGGGATACAAGATTACATAGTCAACAATCTAGGGAAACAATGGCCATAGATCCTCTACACCAAGAGAACTTCTCAACGCTCACATATTTTGTTAATGAATCTATAACATTCTCCAAAGTGTCCACCTTCATTAGAAAAACCTTCTTGTCTTCAACCATGTTTCTCACAAAGTGATATTGAACATCAATATGCTTTTTCTTTGGATGATAAGTTAGGTTCTTTGCGAGGAAGATTGCACTCTGACTATCACAATCTATACTTACAACTAGTTGTACCGCCCTAATACCTAAACATAATCTATGTAAATGTACTGCTTCCTTTCTTGCATGAGTGGTTTCCATGTATTCATATCTTGTATTTGAGAGTACCACTACAGACTATATTTTTCTCATCCAATTGATTGCTCCACCAAATAGGTTAAACACATACCCGCTTGTAGATCTTATACAATCCAGAGCTCCAGCCCAATCTGTATCCATAAATCCATGTATGTACAACACTCTGTCCAATCTTGTTCTTCCTTGGTAGCAAAATCCATAACTGGTAGTGCCACACAAATACCTGAAAAACCTCTTTATTGTTATCCAATTCTCCTTCCCTGGTTTTGACATACGCATGCTCAAAACTCCCACTACATGTGCAATGTCCAATCTAGTACATACCATTTTGTACATAAAACTACCAACCACACTCGCATATGGAACACAAGACATTTCCTCTTCCTCTTCCTTTGTCTTAGGAAACCGATCCATAAATAACTTTACACCTACAGGAATAGGAACATTAACTAGTTTACATTCCTTCATATTAAACCTATGCAATATTGTCTCGACATATTTCCTCTGATTTAACCAGAGTTTCCTATTTGTCCGATCTCTTTTAATTTCCCTGAATAAAATGAATTTTTTAGCACCAAGATCCTTCATGTCAAATTTAGAGGAAAACTGAGTTTTCACATCCTGGATAATCTCCTTGTTGTTTCATATCAACAACATATCATCCATATACAAGACCAAATAAATAAGATGATCACCAATTAATTTGAAATACACACAATGATATTTGTTTCTCCTTGTGAATCCATGTACCAACATATAAGTATAAAATGTTTGATATCACATCCTTGGTGATTTATTTAACCCATACAAGGACTTTTTCATCTTGCATACCAGCTCCTTCTTTCCCTTCACAACAAATCCTTCTAGTTGCTTCATGTAGATTTCTTCTTCTAGATCCCCATGTAGGCATGTTGTCTTCACATCCATCTATTATACTTCAAAATCAAACACAGTAACAACATATAAAATAAATCTAATATAAGTTAACTTGGAAGCGGGAGAAAAAATCTCACCAAAGTCAATTACCTCAACCTAGGAATAACCTTTTTCTACTAACCGAGCTTTTTATTTCTCCACTTTTCCTTCTACATTCAACTTCTATTTAAACATCCATTTGATGCCAATGGGATTTCTTCCAATCAACAACTCCACTAGATCCCAAGCCTCATTCTTATCCAAGGATGCCATTTCTTCAACCATGTCCTTTTTCCATAGATTTCCATCGTCTGAATCCACTGCCTCCATAATAGTTCTAGGATCATATTAAGTGTATACCTTTATGGTGCCTTGATAGAGATATCGCTGGTCTCGTAGAATTTCGGGGGTCAGAGGTGCACAGAATTTAAAAAGTTGAGGGCGAGCTGCAATCCAAACCCCGGTTTTGGAGAAAGGACACGTGGAGGCTCAAGGTGAATTGTGGGGAGAAAATTAATTTGGTTTCAAACCACCCTCGGTCATGCCTGCAATCATGTGGTTACATAAGGCCATCGCCTAACATCCTATCAAGGAAGGGGCTTATCAGAAAAGGAGCGAGCTCCCAAATTCTGATATTTTGTAGGCGCGAAGGGGAAGGTCACAGGTACCATTATACCTGCACCCGAAAGTCAAAAGGGTTTGCGTTTAATTACAGAGCGAGACCATCAGGGTGTCAGAGAGTCTTTTGGCTTCAGAATCAGAGATCCTTGAGTGGTAGGTTGGACTAGTTCCCTGACTTTTCAAATTAGAAACCATGAATGGAGAATTTGTCCTTTAAGAAAAGAAAAATAAATAATGCCCCATCGTGGGTGTGTTACAAATTGGTATCAGAGCATGGTTACAACACTTGGCCTGCTTGGGCTCATGTACAATTCGTGTAAGGAGATATTGTTATATGCATTTACTCCTTGAGGAGAAGGACTTCAGATTGAACCTATGATTTTGAGAATTCTTGTTGAATTTCAGCAGAAGAATTTATTTAGCCTTTGTCAAAGTGATAACTACTCTTACTAGAGTAGGGATATGCTAATTAACATTTATAATAAGACTTGAATGTGGATAGTTGAAGGTGTCAGGGTTTTGTCAAGAGTAGCTGAAGTCTAAAGGATGGATGACCTGGTGTTCATAACACTGCTTCTAAGAAAGGGCAGTTGGAACTTCAGGCACTAATGATGGTAGATTATATAATGGTTAATACCTTTGTGGGCTTAAAGGAATCTGATAGGATCAAGTAGGATCCTTGGCAGTTATAGTTATTTATTTACATTAAACTCAGAGTATATAAATCCTCATAACTAGAGAAAGGTGATATGGGTAAAACCCTGTGGACACTAAGGCGAGGAGGTTTTTTTGCTAGACGTTTTCACGTAAAGAGGAAAGTGACCCTTGTTGGTTATTTCCATGAGAAAAGGAAACATCAATATGAAATATGACTGTGAGATTAGTCCTGTAAGTGACTAAAATCTCAAACTAAAGGACACTAATGATGAAATTAAACTATCAAGTGAATGCATGAGGTTAAAAGGTGCAAGAGATGCACCTAATTATACATGAATGTGTATACATGATCATAAGGCTGATTGGAAGATCCTCATGAAAAGGATATAGAAGTTTGATATGCCCATGTGTATGCCTGACATGGAAAGGGTGCAAGCAATGAGCTTGCATGATGAATGTTTGGTTAGGCTTGTATGTGTTTATTCTTGATTGCATGGATTTAATACATTGTGAAGCTTCTTGACATGAAGCATGGTAATAATACTAGTTAGGTACGAATGATATTAAATGTGCAAGTGATGCACCTATATGATGTTAGAGTATAAGTATACTAAAGGCCCAATATGGTTTCCCTGATGAGTGAAATGTGAGGCAATCATAACACTTGGCAAGATTGAATGAATACCATGGATGCATGGTTGACTCCATTTTGAAGAGTCATGAAAGTTCTATTTCGAATGATAGCTTAAGGGGAATGTGCTCCATTTCCTCAAGAAAAACTAGTGTAAATAGAAGAAACAATGGACGAGCAAGGATGGTCTATTATCATTATAAGAGGCAATTGATTCTGCCTTGAAGGTAACATGAGAATGATTGTGAACAATCATGAGTTGACTGATTTTAAAATAGAGATGTAGGTGGGATGTGAAATATACCTATGGCAACTACACACATGCTTATGATTATGCATATGGTTAAGCACATCATGGATGTAAGTTAAAAAAACTAGAATATGTGTGGACACATAATATGGATGCATGTCAGAAATGCATGTCTATATTACTTAAAGAATGCTTAGTGACAAGATGAAGCTAATTCAGGGTTGAGGGCATCACAGATAGTGATGGATATGGAATGAGGAAGTTGCATGGTAAAGGAGTTACCCATGAGTAAACTGTGTAAGGACTCTATCAGGAGAACAGATTCACAATCCTAATAATTGATGAAGGTTGGGTAATGGACTGCAAAGCCTGTTTATATAAGAATCTTGGTTGACATTTTGAAAAACATCATGTAATGAATAGAAGACTAATAAATGAACATGTTTGATTGAATAGGCTTAGTTAAAGCCATGTTGAGAAAAGGAAGTGAGGCCTTTAGAGATAACTTAGCTGGGATGAAAAGTCTCAAGCAGTATAGAAATAATTGGAAGAAGGGGAGAGCCCCTAACTCCTTTCTTTCTATGTGTTATGTTTCCTCTGGAATGAGACAACTGAATTTACGAACAAAAGTAAACGTTTTGACACCATAGTGATGATGATTGTATTACTTCAGAAACAGTTGAGAACTGTCAATATTGCACTCATGAAAACATTAAGGATAATGCGATGAAGTGCATACAAATATGCTAGGAGATGTCTGAAAATGTTTTATTAATTTAAATGCTATGGTACTTGCATTTTTAATTTACATAACAACTATTGTGTTTATGATGTATGTCATGTGTAGAAAAAAATAGATTGGAACTATTGAGAAAGACAATTGCCAATAATGAACAACCTCAATCAGAGGATGACTATGAGAAGGTTCTTGTTGAAAGATTGTTGAAGGGACTTTAAAAGTCTCCATGGAGCACCAGTGATGGGATAATATCAGAGGAGGTGCTAACAGCCAAGACATGTATAAAAATGTTCATGCCTATGTGGCACAAGGTATGAAGGAATTGGGTAAGAATCCCTTCTGAAATGTTTTACGGTCTTAAATGTTATGTATGAAACGTTGAAAGGCAGATGTATGCCTTGGGTACCCAAGTAGGCTATGATTAAGGAAGGAGAACCTGAATGATGGAGATGTGGACCTCTAGTAGTAAACACTGATTGTAATACTTGGAAGAATTCATGAACTGATATGTCATGAATACATGGACCGATCAAGGAACGATTGGAAACAAACGTTCTCATAGATAGCACATTGTATGGAATTGCTTCCAGGAAATGCATGTTTGCATAAAGGACAGACAATGGATTTCTCATTGAGGAAGGAGGACCTTCCAACATTTCTACTTACATTGTATAGGTGTTAGAGAAAACCAAATTTGGGTGTCCATGAGTGTTCTCACCCTAGTTATTAATGGAGGAATGCTTAAAGGCATTCATGTGAAACTTGTAGTTTCATATGTATTGAATTGGGATCATGAGCATCCTATGGCCACAAGCATAGTCCTGCTGCAACAATGAATGAGAATAAATAAGCCATATGGTGAAAAGCTTGGCTAAACTCCAACACATCATGGAAAAGTACTTGTCAAAAAGTATGGGAAACTTAAAATCAATGCAAGGGTGCATTGGGTATGAATGTGGCCACAAATGTTGGCGCATTCATTAAAATCAATTGATCTGAATTTCATTTTGAAAAATTTGGTAGGCTGAAATGATGCATATGTAAGGGATGATGTATCATTTTGCTTGGTATCCTTGAATAGATGAAAATGACTTGGATTGTTAGTATGCTTGACTTTGAAGAGGTAATGTGCATGAAAACTAGCAATTGTTTTGGCTGAGGAATGTTGAAATTGTAGGAGGAAATGGGTCTTGGATACGACAGTATTGTAAGTTATTGGCCCTTGACCAAGTTTTGGAGATCATTGGTTGGGTTTGACCTATTTTGGGACTTTGACAGGCTATCGAAGGTGGAGCGCAAGTCGAAGCAGAGATCGCGGGATCTTGGCTCCTTTTAGGGATTTTTGGGTTTTGGGCTTATGTAACTGGTATGGGGATGTCAGCCCATGGGTTTACCCATGTTTAGGCCCATTTTGTAATGTATAAATAGAAAGATAGGTGATGTAAGTAAGGGGTGTGATGTTAAGTGAAAAAGGGAAAGTGAAGGCCATCGTACTAAGTGCAAGTGATAGTTGAAAATGCTTTGTGCATACTGTGTGAGACTTGCAAGGCTAAGTGCAAGTGATTGTAAGAGACTGTGTAAAGGCTTTCTATTGTAACCTAGCTCGAGGAAGGAGGATCTGGAGAGGTGCACACAGATATCCTATCCTATGCAGAGTAGGACCTTGTGGCTCTGTGTATGTAGATGATTGATAGAATACAATAAAGAGAAGAAGAGTTGGTGGACCTAGCCCTAGGCTAGGGGTCAACCATGTATATCCTGTGTTGTGGTTTCTTTGTGCATTATGGTTGTTTTATGGTCCATATGATTAATGATTAGTGAAATGATGTATTTTTAGATGAATATGATAGCATAGTGCCTAATGATGTGAATAAGATGCTAGATATGATATATGTTGATGTGCTTAGTTCTTTAATGTGTTGAATCTTGTTGAATATTGCATTACGCTATAATTAGGGTTTATCTGCGTTGTATACAAAAGATAAGTACTAATTAATGACCATTTCTAAGTGCTCTGTTAAGGTTTTGTAATCATAGATCTGTGTCCCATCTAAGGCTGTAGACACTGGAGTCCTGCAACCACCCCTACCTCTACCTCGGGTGAGACTTCATCTTGTTCGCAGGTGTTGTTGAAAGGGTCGGTAGTTAGGGTTTTGTTGGTGCGTTGTTGAATTGTTGAACCCTGGGTCAGCCCTATGCCAACATAAGCCCATAAGGAAGACCAATTTCCTACTCAGCCAAACTGCAAGGAATGTTATTTCCTTTTTGAGAAAGTGAATTTGATTGATAGTATGCAAAATTATGAAATTGGTTGTGATGATGTTATAAAGGTGCAATAAAAATAAATGAGCATGAGAAACTAATTAATTGTTTGCTTGATTGAAGTTGAAAGTGTAGGAAGCAAAGGGGTCTTGGATATGGAAGCGTTGCAATCCATAAGGAAGATCAATTTCCTACTGAGCCAAACTGATATGGGAAGGAAAGTCCCATAATTATGAATCTGGTTCCTGTGAGAAACAAATATGAGAACATAATTTCGAATTTGGAAACCTGTGGA
Organism: Picea sitchensis; assembly: GCA_010110895.2. Lineage (NCBI taxonomy): Eukaryota > Viridiplantae > Streptophyta > Pinopsida > Pinales > Pinaceae > Picea > Picea sitchensis. Next base: position 5,624 of record SNQJ01S0024472.1, on the reverse strand, counting down.
TGACAGATTTACAACAAAATTTTTGAATTTAAAATTTATGATGTCTCACGAATTTTTGTATACCTTTGATACAGGTGAAAGGGAAAGATCTGCGAAGAGTGTAGAGATGAGAAACTGAGCTCTCAGGTTCGAGGGAGAACTGTGAGAAAGAGTATAATCCAATCGCATGAAATAGAGACTAATAGTTTGTTTGGTTGTGTAAATAATGAATTGTCGGGAGAAGGAGATTAACCTTCATCCCTATCTATTATGATATTGGGAGAAGGAGAGTAACCTTCGTCCCTGTCTATTATGGTACCAGGAGAAGGAGAGTAACCTTCATCCTTATCTATTACGGTATTGGGAGAAGGAGAGTAACTTTCGTACCTATCTATTACGGTGTTAGGAGAAGGATATTAACCTTCATCCCTATCTATTACAGTTCCAGGAGAAGGAGAGTAACCTTCGTCACTAACTTTAGCTAAGCTGGAAGGCTGTCAAGCTGTAAAAGCATGAAAAATGACTACTGTTGAGCCATGAGAAACCCGTGGTAAGCCATGATCGCCTAGAATATGTTATTTTGAGGTAACACAAGTTGGAGAGATGCCTCAATAGAGCAAGTCTGAGGGACGCCTTGACTGTAAGACTCAATACTGTCTCTAGAATTATTTTTATGCGAGAAAACCTTGGCAAGGCAAGATGGATCACCCAAGGGACTGTATAGAAGAGAAGGGGATGCTTGAGCATGGACCTAGAGGGTGAGTGACCGCAAGGAAGAGGAGACCATGATCATTCTTGTAAACTATTTGGATCATGCACATGATGGGTAGTTCTTCCTGTGCGAGAAAACCTTGGCAAGGCAATATGGATCACCCGAGGGACTATATAGCAGAGAAGGGGATGCCTGAGCCTGGGTCTGGAGGGTGAGTGACTGCAAGGAAGATGAAACCTTGATAGTTATTGTAAACCATTGATGGGGATCATGCACCCAATGGGTATGTCAAGGAAAGACAATGATCCTGGATAACAAAACAACCATGTGGATACAAATGCACAAACTGCGCAGATAATTGTTGTGCTAAGATTATGAAATTTTCCTAGAAATTTTTATGCAATGTTTTCGCATAAGAATATGATTAACGTGCTTGTTGTCCAAGAATTATTGAAAGTAAGTGACCAAGATTAAAAGTCTAAAAAAGGACCTGACCAAGGAAGAAGGATCAATATCTCTGAAACCGCTAAATGAGAAAGGCATGACATGTGTCTTTGAGAAAGAACATCGAGGATGATGTTCCTTTAAGGGGGAGGAAATTGTAATACCCTTGTTTCCCCCAACTTGTAATCAATCATAAAATAGGATTACCATGCTAAGGCATGTGGACAATGTAAATGTATTATTGTTAAACGACCCATAAATTACTATTGGGGGGTGAAGCCTTGAAGTACGAGCCATGATGTCTCTATATGAAAGAAATCAGTTAATAAAGAAAGGACCAGTGGTTGAATCATCAACCACCCCGATTAATGGAAGCATGGTCTAGCTGCAGGATGTCAGCTCGAACTACCACAAAGACCTGCAGACCCGAGCTTCCTTCTGACAGAAGGAACAGGACAGGTCGAAAACCTTCCAGAGGAGGGAAGGTAAGATACATACATAGACAAAAAGAGAAGAGACAGGGGAATGAGAGTAGAAGATCATAAGGGAGATGTGTCAAACCAAAAGGAAGTGTCGAGAACATGGCCTGAAGGACCCGAATGCAATCTTGATGCTGAGGAAGCATCTGATAAACCTCATAGGGTCGTTGTGACAAAGAGAGTTTCACTGAGAGATGGCGTAAATTCCCTAGTGATATCATATCTTGGAATGGGGGTGGCCAGAGTGCTAAGAATGAATGCCTCTAAGCCTACGGTTGGGTGGAAAGGTGCACACCCACAGTCAGTTGGTTGGATGCAACTTGTAATAGATAAGTATTCTTATACCCTATGAAATTAAGCTATAATTATGTAATGAAATGGGATATACTATGAAGGACCCAGGGATGTGTATGTTTTCTTAATGGTTATACTGTATATCTTTATTCCTGTTTAAATTGTGTATTTAAGCAAGTATGTATTGGACATGTTTTGTATTTGTAAATTCTTGCGCCCTGTGGTGGCTTAATCTAGATCTACGAACTGCGAGTTCGTCAAACTTGGGCATAGTTTCACTTACGCATGTCGACACTCCTAGTGGTTATGAGTCCCTTGGAGGAGTTTGTTTGTTAAATCTCAGGATAGATAATGCACTTATGCACAGACTCTCTGAGAGGCAGGCAGAGACCAAGAACTACTTAAGTTCTAGAGTTGAGGAATGAGCATAAGAGGTGTGCGGAAGGATTCTTCCAAGCGTTAAGTCAAGAGAAAGAGCACAAATATCTTAATCCTTTCAGAGCTAACGAAGCTCAGGAAGAATAGCGAGGTTAAAGTATCGAAAGAGAGGGACCCTTCTTTCGAAGACGAACGACCGAAATCAGTTTGGAAGAAACCACGGTCTGTTGTGACCGTTGGGTACGGGAAAGAATGTGGGAGTTAATGCTAGAGTCTTTCAGACTTCGTGAGTTCGTCATAAGGGAGGTAAAATTCCCGAAGTCCTGAAGTCCCGAAGTTAAATCTGAGCCTTAGATCTGAGGATGCGTGGGAACCATCCCGACCATCAAATCTAGGAGGTGGACGATATTCAAGTTACCCGAACTACCCATGACTTAAGAATTTGACAGCGGAGATGGATGCGAGTCATTTAAAGGGAGGAGAAGCCATCTCGGTCATCAGATCAACTCAAATACTCACTGGAGTTACCGAATAAAACACCAACCACTCGATTTAATCGACTATTAGGAATCATTGCTGAGTGAGAAGGTGAATTTAGCGGACCTTCTAGTTTACGGCCCACAATCAACCCACATCATTGATCTCGTTGGGGATGGAAGATCAATGACTAGGATCAGACAAGATTCAAGCGATCACTTTCCAGATTGTGGAGGTTGAGCTCTCTGATAAAGAGCATGCATGTTGGGGACACACAATTACTGTGAACCATCGATCATCATGGACCTTCGATATGAGTTTGATGAGATCCATGAAACATAAGGAGTGTGTGGGAAATAGAGATCTGCAAGAAGATCAATCTTAGAAGAGATAGGATCTTTTCAGAAGTGAGAACAAGGTCCAAGAAACAGACTCATAGATGGAACAAAGGCCGAGGCCTTTGAATACTTAGAAAATACTCTAAGCTAGAGGAAGTTGAAATATCAGGAGGAGGAGTGACAACAGTCGTCAAATCAGTTGTGGAGAGGAGCCTGGACTATTAGATTAGTGTCTAATGAACAAAGGAAGCGTAGAGAAGAGGAACGGATCCCATTTGTTGGATCTAAGCATGAATCAAGTGCATGATAATTAACCCTTGTGTGCGCAGGAGAGTGGACTTGTCAAAGTCCTGAAGTAATTTTGGATTGTCCATCGTCAAGGAGGACAAGTGGCGTAAGATCCACAACTTCGAAAGTTGTGGACAAGGAGGAGGAAAAATAGCCAAAGTAAATCCTGGCTGTTGATTTTTAGGAGACACATGTCATCAGATCAGTAACTCCAGAGAAATCACTTCAAGAGTTTCAGACTGATATTTGAAACTCCTGAAGCCCAAAGAGCTGAAGTGAATCTCAATTTTCCGATCAGCCGTAGTGAATCTGAATCGTCATATCGTCTGAAGTAAATCTCAGGCGTCGGATCACCCGAAGTGAATCTGAGCCGTCACAGTTCAGTAGAGATGTGGCGTAGATATGTGAGCTCTAGTTAATGTCCTGAAGTAATTCATAGCCGTCATATCCAGAAGGACACGTGACGACAGATCATAGACTTCGGAGAAATCACCTCGAGAGTTTCAGATTAAGAGTTGAAACTCCTGAAGCCCGAAACATCGAAGCGTCGAAGCACCGGAGTGTCGAAGTGCCAAAGAGCTGAAGAACAGAAGAGCCAAAGCATCGAAGCACCGAAGGGCCGAAGTAGATATGGACCGTCAGATCCAAAGGACAAATGGCATGAATCTGTGGATTCTGGGCAAAGGCACGAAGTAAACATCGACCGTCGGATCATCCGAAGTAGATATGAACTGTTAGATCCAAAGGATAGATGGTGTGAACCTGTGGATCCTAGGTAAAGACACGAAGTAAACGTCGATCGTCGGATCGCCCGAAGTAGATCTGAACTATCATATCCAAAGGAAATGTGGCATGAATCTATGGGTTTCAGGAAAAGAACCGAAGTAAACATCAACCGTTGGATCATCCAAAGTAGATATGAACCGTCAGATCTGAAGAACACATGGCATGAATATGTGGACTCTGGGTAAATACCCGAAGTAATCCTTGATCATCAGATCAAGTGGACACAGGTCAGTGGATTATAACCTTTAGATAAAAGCCACTGGGAAAAGACTGAAGTTTGAGATTTGAGATCTCAGAAGTCCGGAGACCCGAGGGAGATCTCGATCGCTGATCGAGAAGTGGGCCACATGACCATTGATCTAGTTGAAAGGTCAAACACCTGAATTAAAAGCAGGGTTATTGATTTAGGAGGACAGGTGTCCCCAGATCGTCAACTATGAAAGATTAATGTATGGAGGAAAGCAAGGTTTGAGATTTGAAAAGTTTGAAGTTCGGAATCACGAAGGAGATCACATCCATTGATTTAGGAGGGGAAGATCTCATCCATGGATTTTAAAAGGGAATATCTAAACCTTCATTTAAGAAAATACTGTCAATATCAAGAGATCAACGGTCATGTAGCATTGTGGGGATCAGAGGTGCATGAACTTTAAAAAGTTGAGGGTGGGACGCAATCCAAACCCCGGTTTTGGAGGAAGGACACGTGGAGTCTCAAGGTGAATTATGGGGAGAAAAGTAGTTTGGTTTCAAACCACCCTCGGTCGTGCCAACAATCATGTGGTTATGTAAGGCCATCGCCCAAGGTCCTATCAAGGAAGGGGCTTATCAGAATAGGAGCTAGCGCCCAGACTCTGAGATTTCATAAGAGTGAAGGGGAAGGTCGCGGGTACCATTAGACCTGCACCTAAAAGTTTAAAGGGTCTACGTTTAATTACAGAGCGAGACCATCAGGGTCTCAGAAAGTCGTTTGGCTTCAGAATCGGATATCCTTGACCAGGAGATCGGACTGGTTCCCCGAATTTCCAAATTAGAAACCATCAATGGAGAATCTGTCCTTTAAGAAAAGAAAAAAAAAATGATGCCCCATCGTGGGTGTGTTACATTCATCGACTACGACTGGGTTGGTGACATTGATGATCATAACTCCAGTTCTAGATATGTGTTTTGTTTGATCACTGGACCGTTGATTTGGTCATGCAAGAAGCATAAGGTAGTATCTTTGTTGACTACGTAAGAAGAATATTGTGGTGTTGTTTAAGTAGGTATGTTGGATTACTGAGAGGGGGGGTGAATCATTAATAACGTAATTACAATCCTTTTTCTTCAAATGTTATATCAATGTAGAATTATTATCCAATAATGAGAAGTAATAAATAAAAAATCACACACATGCACATTACACCAGTGTTTTACATGGAAACCCAAATCGAGAGAAAACCACAAAATGTT
>SNQJ01S0024471.1:87120-103883 GCA_010110895.2 Picea sitchensis | reverse complement strand
TCTAGTACTTTGTGAAACTAGGGTTTCACTTTCCGGGAGATCTAGCCACTGAAAAGGTGCGCTCTAAGTGCCAAAATGATCCTTGGGGGAGGGCGCAGCTTTCTAGGTGGTTTTAGGGATGAAAAGATTCACTTTTACAAAACCCTAATTTTTGGGTACGGTAACAGTGACGTTTTTCCTCTTGCGAAATATGCTTCCTTCAGGTTGGCTCTAATACCATGTTAATGTTTATGCCATTATTATAATTCTTTGCATTTCAATAGATAAGAACAACATAAGAACAAGATCACTGAGAAATACACATTCACAAGAGACACTGCATTTGTCCTGGGAAACCCTCTAGGGGAAGAAAACCCAACAAAAACTTCCTTATCATAAATTGCCAATACAATGTTCAAGAGATAACTCAAACCAATACAGATAGTCCTCTCCAAAAGATGCGCCACTCTTCTCCCTCTCTCCAACTGGTAATTGCAGCTTGCCTCATAAGAGAATGAGCAAGTGAGTTGTGTGATAAAGTGAGGTGCTAGCCTCCCTATATATACAAGACTGGCACGTGTGAAAGGGTTTCACTGGCAGGGCATACCTCTCACTTTGGGTGGGTAAACCCACCTTTAATTTAATTCTAGGTCTCAATAATAATTGTTGGGGCCGACTTCTTATTCTGCCTATTACAATTGTCCGATGACCAATCTGCAAAAGGGGATTTGGTCCTAATACAATTACCGACATGATTAATCCACAATGGGAATTAATCCAATGAATAAAATAACAATAATAATAAGAATACTCTTCACAGTTACATTATTTCAACACAGAGATGGACTGGGACCCAAAAATTATTAAGGATCCTACGAGAAGACAGCTTGGCTAACTTCCTCCAAAAACACCTTTGGGTTTAAGGATGAAGCTAAGCAAACCGTGAGTTCCTCGTTGCAGAATACTTTGTCAAATTATTTTGAAGTGGAGTCACTAGATGATCGAGTTTATTATAAACAAACAAGAAGCATCAAACAAAGAAAAAAGAAGAAAGGAAAACAAGTCGTGTTCCGGGAATAGAAAGATTTATCCCCGGCAACGGCGCCAAAAATGTTGTCGTCCTTATACACACCTGGGGTAACGTGGAAGAAACCTTCAATCCACTTGGTGTGTCCTTGGGGGCAAGTTTTGAGTCAAGATGTTGTCACCTGATCCTCAACTCCTCTGTCTAGGCCAACTCCTAGCGAAACCAAGGGGGGGTAGTCCCTATGAAAATAATCTAAGGCTCTTTAACCAAGAAAGCAAAAAAGAACTTAAATCTTGCAGTTTATTGCTTGAAATAAAACCAACCATTCAACATTTAACATTTATCATCATTTAGATAATCCCATAAAGCAGTTGCCCATAAACATTCATATATCAAAGGATACAAGATCTACAAGATTTAAGCATATAAGTTAGACAATGTGTATGAATGCAAAGATTGCTCACATGAAAAATATACCAATTGTATCAGTGCCTTAAATGGAGTCATGGGCAAATGTTAAGCGAAAGTTTTATTAAGGTAAATTAAATGTTCAATTAGTGAGAGAACGTGGCCCCTTTGGAGGCTAACTCTTTGTTTGGAAACTTGCAGAGAGCTTATCGAAACCCAAGATGTCTCACCAGTAAACTCACTAAAAGTGTTGGATGTCCAAAACAGGTGGGAAGCCAGATCTCGAGAGGGCCCGCCTTACTTCGTAGGTCACTTTTAGGCGTTTTCTCGCGCATCAAGCTAACTACTTCGGAGATTTTCCTAATTAGACTACAAACAAGGTTCAATTACTTTGCAAAAAAAGATAAATTTAGTACCCTGCTTTGTAGAGAAAAACTTGAACAAGTACTTGAAATGAAAGATTTTTGCAACACTTAAAGGAGTTAGATTATGTACCTTGCTTTGTAATTGAAATAAATGAGAAACTGCAAGATACTTTAGAAATTAAAAAGGTTGCAAGATTTATTGCTGAAACTAAATGAAGCAATCTAATCTAAACATGCACGAGAGATTCAAGATTCCTTTTAATTAGCCATGCATGTGAATATGAGTGTGTGTTCGATTTACTTGACTTGTGTGTTTGAGATAAAAGATTTAGGTATGCATCAAGAAAGAAAACCACACAAAGACGCACAAATCCCCCTAATGGGGATGGAGAAATTGGGCAGAAAAGGGCCCGCTTTTATTGCAACTATTACACTGAGAACAAAGGTTCTCTTTGAGCTTTAGCTTATAAGAAAGAAAATGGATCCTTATAACTTTTGGATCTTGAAGAAGTTACAAGAAAAGAAGAAATGAGAGAAACTTCGTTGATGAAGTTCAAACCCCCCAGGGTGCTCTGGAAGCCTTGATTTCGCCAAAATTTGGTGAAATATTCCCTTGAACCTATTATTGCTGCAAGAAAATAGAAAACAAAGTTTATTAAAGCATGATGGAAATTTTTTAGACTTTTTGGACAGTTTGCATGAACCTAACTTAGGCTCTTTTAGCTGTTTCTGTTTTCTTTCCTAAAACATCAAGCATAGGGCAGCTAGGTAGCTTGATTTTAAACTCTAAACGAAACACTTAACTAGCTTCAAATCTAGGAGAAAATATGCTAGAAAATGCCCTAGATCTACTTCTTTAAATTGAAAGAATTCTAAATTAGATCTAGATACTTTTCATGCAAAAGAAACTAATCTAAACTTTTATATTTAAACTAACTTCTCAAGCATGCATGCAAAAGGTAACCAAATAATTTTGAAGAAAGTTTGAGAGGGAGAAAAGAAGAAACTCTTTTTCTTTCAAAAATTGAAAGTTGTGGGCTATGGGGTCCTTTGATGAAGAGTAGAGGGAGCTCAATCCTTTGAAACTCTTGGACAATGACGGTTGAAGCAACAACCTATCAACCCTTCAAGCTTGAAGAACCTGCAACAATGTACTCCAATCCTGCAAAGATTTGTTAAAAGGTCTTCCCTACAAAACAACGCTCAAATATGCATGTTAGTTTAACCGAAAACGAGGCATGCAATACAAAAGTCTATGGTTTATAAGAAAAAAATAAGATGAATCAAACTAGATTTATCTTACCCTACTGTATGATAGCATACCTTCAAAGCTTTGCAAATGAATTACAAAATTGAAATACAAGATACAAGTTACCTCATAAAAATAGCACTAGATGCAAGCATCCACACATAGCATCAACACCAATAGAACTCCAAAGTCTTTTTTTTTTCAATTCATAAATGATACAACGATACAATAGTGGTCTATCTTCCCAAGCTCCAACTCGAACGAATGGAGGAGGGGTAGCCTTGCTTATATAGCCAAGGTGGTGACAACTCCAAAGAGGGGACGCGCTAGGGTTTTGGTAATGCATGAGTGAAGGGGAGATGCGTGGGGTTGAGAAGAGTGGCGCATGAGTGAAGGAGGAGAGGTGTAGAGTGGAGAGGTAGTGTAGTGAGGTGATGGGTGAGTGAGGTGTAGTGAAGTGACGATGAGTGGAGTGAGGTGGAGTGTAAGGGTTAGTTAGGAAATGCGAATGTGCCTTGGGATGTGCACCATCCCTCTAGGATGCGCCATCTCACTAAGTGGGGTCGAGTCCCCACTTTAGGATCTCCTCCATGCAATTAACCTCTAGTGAAGTCGCCCTCACCTTAACTCGCCTAGGCCTCCAATTAACTAGGGACATGAGAAAAACATGTTTCCAACATGTTCCCTAGTTCTCCTAAAAAATAGGAAATGAATTAAATCACCCATTTTTCGTAATTTTCAAGTAAATTTCATTTTTGAGTGATAATAATCACTTTTTTGTCTCGAAAGAAGGGAAATAGGGGTTTACATGATACTCTGGACTGGAAAACGACCATAAAAATGGCATCTGACAATGTTTGATGCCATATTTTTACAATTTATTAACTTAGAATTAAAAAATTCCATTTTTGTGATAATTTAATTAATTCACTAAAACATTAAAAAAAACCTATCAAACCTAGCTACAATTTCCAAATGACTCAATCAAGATGACCTAGTATGAGCTCATATACATTTAGACACTAGGCACTAGTTTTCCATGCCAAGGCTCTGGAGTCAGTCTTCTGAGTGAAAAAACTTAGAAATTATTTAATCGCTCACAAAGGCAAGCAGAAAAAATAATTAACAAGTAAAAAAAACACTCTAGAGTACATGCTCGTACCTAGGTCTTAGGTGGCCAATCGCCTTTTACAATATCTCATACTCAGGTCATTTATTACAATGGCGAAAAACGGAAAAAGGTGGTCTCTTGAAAGACCGACTGAGCTCTGAACTCTGTCATACGAGCAATGACTACTCAATCTTTGGTGGCTCTTCAGGAAATCCAGCTTGTGCAAACTGGTGGATAACGCCGCCCAAACCCATTTTTACCCCAAAGACTAAGGAGACCAGACCACCTTAGAGAGATTGGATCGGGAAGCCCAAACTGGATGAAGAAACTAGGAGAGAATTGAGGAAAAAGAAATTGTGTTTTAGCTGTCAGGAACCATGGGCACCAGGACACAAATGTGTTGGGAAGGACAAAATGGGCAAGGCCCGTTACATTGAGGTATACTCTGACAGTGACAGTGATGAGGATGAGGAGGTGGAACAGGCACAAGATGGGGGACATCCAGCATCAGGAGAGGAGTCTTCACAGGTTGGGGCTAAGGGCCCAATCATGGCTTTGATGTCAGGATTTTCAAGGTATCATACCTTCAGGGTCAGAGGTGTCCTACAGGGGCACAAGGTGACAGTCTTGATTGAAGGGGGAGAATCCCATAACTTCATTGACGCTAACATGGTCGAGAGGAGAGGAATTCCGACATAAGAATTTGATGGGTTCACAATAGTCATACCAGGAGGCCACCAGGTGAGTTGCACCAAGTGGATTCCCAAGCTCACAATAACCATGTGAAACTACTCAATGACAGATGATTTCTTCATGGTGGACATAATAGACACCAATGTAGTGGTGGGCGTTCAATGGCTTTACTCTATTGGGAGATATACTATTGATCAGAGGACCATGGAGATGGAGTTCACATGCTCGAATGGCAAGAAAGTGGTCCTACGAGCCATGCACCAGTACCCTCCGAAGATTGTGTCATCGTACAACATGGAGGCAGTCATGAGGCATGGTGATATAGAGTGGGTTGTAGAGTGTTTTATTTTTGACAGAGAGCCACCAGACCGTCTGCAGCAGCTTCCAGAGGACTTACAGGTATTACTCCGCAAACATCATAAGGTATTTAGTGACATTCCTCCTGGCATTTCACCTGATAGAGGTTTTGAGCATATCATAGAGTTGGAAGAGGGGGTCCAAGCAATTATCACAAACCCCTATCGGCACCCTAAAGTTTACAAGGACGAGATTGAAAAAAACATCAAAGAATTGTTGAAAATGGGCCACATCCGCCCTAGTTCCAACCCGTTTGCCTCTTCAGTTGTCTTAGTCAAGAAGAAGGACGATACTCTGTGGATGTGTATTGATTACATGGCTCTAAACAAGAAAACGATCAAGAATCGGTACCCGATACCCAGGATCGATGAATTAATGGATGAGCTCAGGGGAGGTAAATTTTTCTTAAAGATTGATTTTCAGTCAGGGTACCATCAGATTAAGGTACAAGAACAGGACATACCTAAGACAACCTTTCGATGCCATTATGGGCATTATGAGTTTCTAGTCATGCCATTCGGGCTAACTAATGCCTCTGCCACTTTCCAGTGGTGCATGAATTATGTGTTCAATAAGCAGTTGAGGAAGTTCTTATTGGTCTTCTTTGACGACATCCTCATATACAACAAAACTTGGGAAGACCATCTGCGACATCTTGATGAAGTACTTGGTATTATTGAGAGTCAGTAGTTGATTGCAAAGGAATCCAAGTGCGAGTATGGTATGACAGAGATGCTCTACTTGGGGCACGTGATTGGGGCGAATGGAGTACAGGTGCACCAAGAAAAGATCAGGGCAATCATTGAGTGGCCAACTCCCAGGAATGTGATAGAACTAAAGATTTTCCTTGGTCTCTGCACTTACTACAGGAAATTTGTTAAAGGATCTCACAATTGACAGTGCCAGTGATCGATCTCACCAAAAAGGGGGCTTTCGTTTGGATAGAGGAGGCCCAAGAGACATTCGAGAAAATGAAGCAGGTGATGAGCTCATGCCCTATTCTAGCACTCCCTGATTTCACTCAGCCCTTTGTCTTGGAGTGTGATGCTTCAGGGATAGGGATAGGGGTTGTCTTGATGTAGAATAACCATCCCATTGCTTTTGAAAGTCGCAAACTCAGGGAGTATGAGCAGCATTATTCGATATACGACAAGGAGATGTTGGCCATCATGCATGCATTGGCCAAGTTCAGGCAATACTTGGCGGGGAACCGGTTTAAGGTAAAGACATATCACAATAGCCTAAGATTCCTCATGGAGCTTAAAGAATTGAGTGAGCGACAGCAGAAGTGGATCAGTAAGATTCAAGCTTATGATTTTGAGATAGAGTATGTGAAGGGAAAGAACAATGTGTTGGTTGATGCTCTTTCCAGAATACCACTCACTCTCTCACTCATAGAGGTTTCGACAGATTGGAAAGCTCTATTGTTGGTAGAGTCTTCCAAGAACCAGTTTGCTTGCGAGATCCTCGATGGACGAACATAGGATGATCGCTACAGAGTTGTCAATGACATCATTTATTATAAGTATAGGATCTACCTCGTGCCGGAGTTCTAACTTAAGGAAAAAATTATGTAGGTAGCACACAGTTCCCCATTAACAGGACACCCTGGGTACTTGAAAACCTACAGGAAGATCAGGGAAAGATTTGAATGGAAGGGCCTTAAAACCGATGTGCTGAGATTCGTAAGGGAATGCAATGTCTGCCAACAGAATAAGGAAGAGCACACTCATTCTGTTGAACTACTACAACCACTTCCCATTCCGAACAAAAATGGGAAAGCCTCTCTATGGATTTCATCATTGGGTTGCCCCAAGTACAGGGGAAGGATTGCATTTATGTGGTGGTTGGCAGGCTCACGAAGTTTGCACACTTCTTCGCCATACCCTCCAGGTATTCAGCAGCACAGGTGGCCGAGCTTTTCTTCAGAGAAGTATTCTGATTGCATGGATTGCCACAAAATATCGTCAGTGACAGGGATCCTCGATTCATAGGAGGATTCTGGCAGGAATTATTTAGACTAGTCGGAACAGAGCTGACACCGAGCACCAGTTATCATCCTCAAACTAATGGATAGACCGAAATTGTAAACAAATGGTTAGAGGGCTATCTGAGGAATTATGTGTCAGGGAAACAAAAAGCATGGATAAAATGGCTCCACTTGGGGGAACACTGCTACAATACCACGTTCCATATGTCGATCGAGATGACACCCTTCCGAGCCTTGTATGGTTATGACACTCCGACATTCATGGACCAAATATTTGGTGACAGTAGGGCGTCTACAACAAAAGATTGGATACAGGAAAGCCAGGACATCCTACGGGTTCTCAGAGACAATTTGCAGTCAGCTCATAATCGACAGAAGATGTATGCTGACAGGCATTGGGTAGAGCACATCCTTGAGGTGGGGTATCTGGTATATTTACGATTGCATCCTTACAGGAAATCCTCACTCAAAATGAAAGGGGCAGGAAAACTAAAACCCAGATTCTATGTACCTTATCGCATCTCGAGGAGAATTGAGGAGGTGGCGTACGAGCTAGAGCTGCAAAAGGGTAGTAAGATACATAACATGTTCCACGTTTCATGCCTCAAGAAGGCAGTGGGGCAGCATATCACCACTTCCACTGATTTGCCACCCATGGACGAAGAAGGACAGTTGGTTCTAGTTCCTGAAGCAATCTTAGAAGTAAGGGAACGCAGGTTGAGGAATCGCACGATCAAAGAATATCTGGTTAAATTGAAGGACTTGCCTACATAAGATGCAACCTGGGAAGGAGAGCAGGTGCTTCAACATCCAGGATTGAGTTTGCTTGAGGACAAGCAATCTTGGGCGGGAAGGACTGTAATGTCCCCTTCCGAATAAAGGCACCATGGTGGAAATTCCGCTAGCCTAACCGTTCCCGTGGGCTAAGGCGGAAAAAGGGACCTAGGGGACATAAAATGCCTAGGATGACTTTATAAAGTTAATTTATCAAAAAGGGGGACATGGGTCCTAGGAAACTCAAAAGTCACTTTAATTTTATAAAGTGGAAAAAACTCACTTAAGTGACTTTATGAAATAAAGTAAAATAATGAGCAGGAAAAAGGCAAATGAGGAATAAAAGGGGAAAAGTGAGGAGTCTCTCATGATTCTTGCATTTTGCTCATTTGAGAAAAAGACTTTGGAGAGCTCTTGAGAAGAGAGACTAGGGTTTTCAGGAAACCCTTCGTTATCTCTGGTTTCGGTGTTGCAACGATACACCCTAGCTAGATTTGGGGAAGAGATCACTTCAGGTTTCTTCACGGAGCTTCATAGTGAATTGAAGATCTTTCTTTGGTATCCAAGATATTTGTGAGATCGATCCTCTATTGTTGACAGCTGAGTATTCTCCTTTTGGGGTCGAGTTACCTTAGAAGAAAATCATGGGTCTTCTGTATAGTTATATACAGTGAGTTGGGGCATGATTTCTGAGGTAGAATAAGAGTTTATTGGTGAGAATCGATTTAATCCTCTCCTGGGCAGTAATAACTCTGTTTGGGGGACTTTCTCTTATTACTTGCTGAGTTATACACAGGCTGGGTGTATTCTCTCACTGCTGGGTGCTTCCTTCACCTGTGGGGCGTATCTTTCATCCACTGGGTGCACTTTCCAGCTGCTGGGCGCATTGCTTAAGTCAAGAAACAAGGGACTGTTGTTTGGGAGTGAGCCACAGTGCCGAATTTATCAGTTGAGGCTGAGCTGCTGCTATCTGGGTGCAACAATTATTAAGGTGTATGTGGGCTGAGTGGACCTCTTTTCATCTTGCTTCTGAGGTAAATGAAGTGCTGGGAGAATTTGTGCATCAACTGGTGCTTTCCTCAAGCTGGAGCTGTCCCATATGATTTACAGGAGTCCATACTGATTGCTGTTTGGGTTCCAGCTTCAAACCCAGGTTCAAACTTATGTATTTCCCTATATATTTATCGAATATCTTATCTGCCTGTTGTTTATTTGGGCTGAGATAAATTGCTTCTGCGTGTATTAAGTCAATTGGACACTATTAACATGACAAAAATCTGTAAAGAGACCACTGTAATTTTCTGGTAAATTTGTCCAAGTCTGCAAACTGTTTGTGAAAATATATGAACCAAAATTAGTCAAGAAACACAAAAGAAATTGATCTGGAACATTACAGACACTGATGATGAGGATCCTTATATAACTAATGATCTTGATGATATGTAGTTATTTGTTGTAGCATGATTTTTTTGAACTCTAGAGGCCATTTAAAGCCTCGTTGTTGATGTATTTTGGTTCAGAGATGGATTGCACTCAATGCTATTTTGGTTATATGTTCTCTTACTTGCTATATAAATGAGAAAATTTGCATGTGTATAAATGGTTTCAATTCATATGGATGCACATGAATATATATGTTTTTTTCAAAATTTGAATATTTTATGTAGTTTTTGGCTGACCGTTTTTTTTTTCAGTTTTTTTCCGGTCTGGTTTCACATTTTTGGGGTCAACTGGTTCTGTCCGGTTTCTGGTTCTGATAGCATTGGATCAAACATGAGAGCTTGAATTGTATATTTATACACAACTCAAGAGGGGCTATGAGCCCACAGAACAAGAGAACAGACCACAAGAGGGTTATTTAGCCTACATATCAAGTTTGACTAGGTCTGGCTTAACCATAAACATAGTAAACAATAAATGAAATAAAATATGGCCTTGGACATAATTACAAGTACATAATGATACATATGAATGGGTCATGGCCACATGTACCGATTAGACTATTAATTCCAACACAATTGCAATGTTAAAAGTTGATTACTTTTGATAGCGAATGTTTCATTCAGTTTCCCTGCAAGCCTTGATAAACTGCACATGATGTAGGCTAAATGTTTTTCAATTACAACTCTTGAATTGTCTTATGCACTAATAACTTGTATGCTTTGTTGTCCAATACAAGTCTTCCGGACAGCAAAAGCTCATTTCCTAATTTTCAGTTCTATTGATTTTCCATTTGTATCTTGCTGTCTGATGCTATTTAGAAGATATTTTTCAACTTGCATATTTAACCTTCTAGTTGGGGAAAGTTTTTCACTATTTTTATTGAAGATTATTATTCAGTGCTAAACACATTATGTGAAAAAAATTGAGAAGCTTGAGAATTAATTTATTTTACTGGTGGTTTATTTATTAGTTTGATCCAATTCTTAATAACAATCATATTGGAAAGCACTTAGCCTAGAGAATGAATCAATTGTGAACTCAGATATTGTGTGTCAACTTCTGGGATATTTGACGCTATCATCTCTGGAAATATATTCAATCTATGCTTGAATAAGTCTGTAGGAGAGTCATAACAATTTCTCTACTCAATGTTTATCCAGCTTTCAGTGGATTTATATTTTTGACATCTAATGCCAAGAATCTGATTGAATTTGTTCTTTTTGTAGGTATATCAAATTTTTAAGCTTTTTGATGTTGACAGTGATGAGGCAGTGAGCTGGGATGACTTCAGGATGTGTTTGGAAAGGAATCCTGTATTTATTTCATTATTTTGTGTACTGATTGAGAAAAATGGCTTTTCTCATCCATGACGACCATGAATTTTGGGTTTTGAGAGGGCTTAGCAGAAACTAGCTTAATCATTGAGCATTTGATTTCAATTGAAAGCAATCTGCCAAGTTTGTAAAATAGGATATTGTACAAATTGAGAGTTAGATTCAGTTGCAAATAACCTAGTTCATCATTCATTAGTTATTATCAATTTGCAATGAGGGTCATAATGGTTTATTTGAAAGATGTTATTGATTCAATTTCATATCACCGTATGGGTTGTATTTTATGCATGAATGGGATCTATTTTTAGATGTTTCACATAACTCGAAAGACAAATAACGCGGAGCTGCTAACATAGAGCATCACCTTAATAAAATCCATAAATTTACTTGATTGATACATATATATTAGCTTCAAGCCATACTATGCGGGAAGTTCGTTTTTATAGATGTTTATTAATCTCTACACAAAACCAAGTTGTTGGAAATTTGTTCTCAATTTAAAGTCTTTGGATGCCAACGAAGGAAGCTTTTAGCTAGCATTTTAAGAATGAAACAAAAAATATAACATTGTTATTAAACAATCAATGTATTCAACAATGGTGATCTATAAACAATAAAATGCTTCAACAGGGATCTTTATTGTAGAAATAAAATGCAATTCCCCTGCAATCTATTGTCATGCTTAGTTCAAGCTTCTTCAATCGTTGTTCATTAATGGACATGAATGCTCTGTTCTGAATGGGTTCAAAGGCTTGGTTTAATTTTCTTATGATGGCAAGTCCAAGGCACAACAATGGAGCAAATCCACTCGAATTCTGTTATGCTAGCAGGAATACACTCTGATTATATTAAGAGTTCATAAACAGCTCTTCAACAATGATGTCTCTGCTATATTGTCATGTTCAAATTTCACATTGAATTCACCACATCTTTGGCCATTCATCATACATTCTAGTGTAACCAGAAGCACAAAAACTCCTCTTCTCATCGCTACCACTACAACCAAAACATCAAATGTATATGACCAAAATAATACATATGTATATCTGATTGTTTACATGTGGTGGTTTGAAGGATTTACCAAAACATGTGGAAGGCTGAATGCTTTGATTCCTGGTGGATCACTATGTTGTGTTAATGGTGGTGCTCAATTAACCACATGCACTATCTGTAAATTGCTGTGGATGTTCCACTAGAACAGTTTATCACAATAGATCTTACAATATTCTGTGAACTCTTATTATGTAGTATTTTACTTTAGAGTTCAAATTTAATGTTACTAGCTAAGCACACAAAATGGTGAAGTAAATTGAAACTAAAATGAAAGAAGCTAAGCAAATAACACACCCACCCACACAACGAACACAAGATGTGCCTAGGGAAAATCCAACATGGAAAAAACCTAGCTGGAAGGTGAGGATCATGCCTTGCCCTTTTCTTCTCAATTATGGAATGCAAATACAAAGAAAGTTCACATTATGGAGTTTGCATGGACATTTTGGTCTGTATGGCTGCTACAAGATCTTCTACTTACTCTATTCTACTTCAATATCCCACACTTAATGCTCTGCTCTACTATGGAATAGTATTCAATGCAATAGGAATGGAACCCCTTCATTTCCTAGCAGCCCAGTTTTTAACATGGCTACAGTTAGGGTTAGGGATTTTATATGCTTCAACTCTCGATTAGGGTTAGGGTTTTGACCCATCTAGAATCTTCTTGAAGGTCCACATGTGATAGCTGAAGTGGCATCCCCTTGATATCACGGTGGTCAACTGAATAGATCAACTTGTGGGAGGCATAAATTCCTCATATGAACTCTAATTGAGGTGATCTTCACATCATTGGAAAACTTTCAATGTGTAGAACAATGTCGGAAGACCGAGAATACAATAATTATACAATAAAATAGTCAAGAAATAAAATAATCATACATAGATATGCCCAAACATATGGTTTCCACTTGTTCAATATATTATTTAAACATAACATGGCGATGGGAGAATGTCTAGTTGCAGGTGATTGTAACGGTTGTAGCATATGACTGACATAGTGCTTGAGTCAATTTCAATCTAGTGATTAGAGAATTGCAAATTATGTTGTCTACAAATTAATGACTTCAATGAATGGATTTTAGTGTTGTGGTGAACCAAAAACGAATTGGTGATGTGGCATTTGCATTTAATTATCAATGGAGTGATTTGTAATTGATAATAGGTTGTATTTGTAAACCAACGATTAATTGAAGGTGAGATCATGTTGTGGGTGGAAGTCTAGTAATCTAATTAGAGGTAAATCATGTTGGGAATTTAAAGGAATTGACTCCCAACTAATTCACAAGCATGTTATTTTATTGCATTCAAATCATTTAGGGAGTCCAACTAACAATACATTAGACCCATGATTTGCATTTTCACCGAATAGTACATGTTATCACACAAGTTGTAGGTTGGGAAAAGCCTGACCCAACCACCAAGTGGTGACAACTAAGGGACAATATACCCAATGTCACCTCGTTATAGGTCCCACACTTCAAGGGTGACTAGGTCATTCTAGGGAGGTGATCTTGACGACCCTAGGAGGATTGAGATAGATGGAAGGGAAGGAAGAGAAGTATCCTCCTAAAGGTCAATGATGGAAGAGGAAAGTGGCTTTGATGAGTTGTCTCTGGGTGGTTTAAAGTTGCCAAGTCTTTGGGTACCTACAAAAGTGTTTGTACCAGCCCGAGATACAAGAAAAACCACACTTGCATATAGTAATGTTAGGTGGACAAACAAGTTAAGCTGCTTGTTCCTAATTGCAACAATAATCAATGATATATATCAACACATAAAAGATAATAAGTGCTAAAAGTCCAATTGAATAAGCACGAGACAAGCTAGTAAAAACTAGTTTAACTCAACAATGATAGAGTAAGACTTTAGCACAAAAGCAATACTGTCATTAAAAACTAACTGTAATGACATTTATTAGCCTTATGGCTGTAGCAAACCAAGCTTTATAGCAGAAATAACAGCCAATGAAAAGCACATTTAACTAGTTCAACAAGTGCGCTAGGGTTAGTAGAGAGTTAGGGCAAAGTTAGGGGTTAGTCCTAGGGTTACTTTAGGAATTATTAGGGGTTAAAGGGTTAGGTTTTCTACAACCTTATGGCTGTAGAAGTTAGTTGTAACAACAACAAGATTTAATGGTTGAAAGGGGATGCCACAATGAGGCAAGAGAGCCAAAGGCTCAAAGAAGAACTTCCAAAGGAGATAACTTCAAAACCTGAAACCTTCACGTTTACCATGGAAACAATTTATTTCTCCAATGCAACAAGTAATGACTAGTGCCTTCAATGATTGGGTTAATGGAGTCAAGGAAATAAAGAGCTAGAGGTACTACCTTCTTCGGGGTGTAAATCATCTCACTCCCCAAGGCAAGTATCTCTAGCTATGGTTTAGACTAAGAGGGTGTACGAACTTATACTTCTCTTAGTAAATCCTTATTAAATCAACAATACTTAAGTATAAAATGATGGAGGCTAAGGTGGGGGTGTATGCACTTATACTTCCCACCTAGCTCTAGCAAAATAACCTTGACTTGAATAACAAATGATAGCACAAAGTAAAAGCGTTACCAATTCAAGGAAAAATGCTAAGACAAACCACCACAATAGCAAAAGAAGAGTCTTACAAGGCTAGTGCATCACTTCTACCAACCAATAACCAAGGAAGTAGCCATACACGAGAACAAGAGATAAAATAGCCAAAGATAGCGAAAATTTCAGTCCAATGCCTCTCCAAATGGGAGAGTTATGGTTTAAAATGAGATCTTATGATCTTTATTTATACAAAATGTTACTAACATAGTTTGTCCACATAATTTTAGGGTAAACCAGAAGATTAGGGGTCAACAACCTTAATCTTGCCCCTTTACACAAATAATATTAAACAATTCATCTTTAAATTCACTTTTACACAAAAGGAAACCCTAACTTAAGGTGACGTCACCCCTTTAGGGGACGTTTTGACATGAGCAAGTCGTTGGTGTTGGAGAAGCATCGTTAGGCCTCCAAAGGCCACATGTCAATCATATAGGCCATCTCCTCATGGTCAAGGCCTCATTCTCCTAAAAAACGCCCATGTGTCAATGAGTAATAAGCTCACCACCAAACCCTATACCTTCTAGGTGACATCATGCCTCTAAATATGATGTTTTGCCTCTCTTAGGAAAAATGTTTGGCATGTGAGGGCTAGGTCATGTCTTCTAGGTTGTATTCTAGGCCTTCAATGGTATGTCTCTCTCATCCGGCATGTGGGCCCTTGGCATCCAACCTGTGGAGTTCAAGCCCCATGGAAGCCCAAGCTAGGCTTGTTCCTCCAAAATTGTCCACCAGCTAGGTCTTGCAAAGACAAATAAGCACGCCCTCCAAGGATCTCAAGTCATATTATCATGGTGAGTAAATCAAATCAATACATGAGCCACCTAAGCATGTGCATCAAAGATTACCCGGGCAAACAAATAAGTGCTCAAAGACATTATACAAGTTGCCAAGATTGGATATGGGAGAGTTGACGAGGTGTCCTATTGGGTAGATATTTCCCTAGTTCAAGGAGTGTTTCCCAAGTGATCCCTCTCTAAGCCATGTAAGATAGATGAAGTGGCTATGGGTCAAGACTCATTGGGCATGGGGTTTGTGACATACAAGGGGTTGTAGTGTCTCATTCATGGGTGCCTTTGTAGAGTGTGTGTGGCACCTTCGTTTGTAATGCATTGTTTCCAAGCCCATTCTCTTTCCATCTTTTGTTTCTTTCATGTTATAAGGACGAGTTGAAAGTCACTGCCTTGGCGTGGTGTCCAGATAATGACAATTTCACTCAAAAATACCTTGTGGAATGAAAAGGTTGGCTCGTGATGAGAACCCATTTATCTTAGCCATACAACTCAGAGCCATTACCCTGGCTTGGTGACCAGATGATGGTAATGTCATACCACTAGATACCCATGATCAAGATATGTCGGCTCGTGATGAGACCTCATATCCTCCAACTAACCTTTTTAAGCATTCACAATCATTTATTCTTGTGGGTCCCCCTTTTCTTACAGAGAAACACTTCATTGCTTTCTTGGGGGATCCCTGGGAGAAGCATCTAAAAGGTTTATATATAGGCTTTTATCCTTTTAACTAATAAAAATCCCTTTGGGCCTTCATCCCCTTCTTCCCATAGAATGAGGGATAACCCCTTATGGGGTCTGTTATCGCACAGTTTGTAACTAGGTCAAAAGGCTAGAGAATTGAGGCCAAACTGGCGTAACAAGAACCTTCCCCACCCAATGTCACCTCAATGGGGAGGTTCTTTCTATTTAGGGAGGTTAACCCAGGGGAGACGTCCCCGGTAACCTGGGGTTTTGAAGAGGGAAAGGTATAAAGTCAAGATTAAAGTTTCCTCCTCATAGGTTACCACCAAAGTCAGACAGTCCGGCTAATCAGCCAATAAAGAAGTGTATGCCCAAATGAAAACCCTTGCCCGGAACAAGACAACAATAATATAGTATATATGCAGGCTATAACTCAATGGGTTAGTACTTCAATGACTCTGATATCAATTAATAAGCAATATAAAACAATAGATACCAATGAAGTCAACGTTTTATTAATTGGCTATGGTAAAAGCATCAATTCATTAATAACTATCAAGATGATTAAGCTAACAATGTATCCAACCAACACTTTACTCAATAAATGCTTCAAATCATCATTTAATTGCCTATATTCAACATTTGTTGCACCAAGATGAGATAACCAACTATGACGTCAGCCTTAATTAGGTTAGTTTGTTAGTTAGGGTTTCAAAATTCAAAGTTTTGAGAGTTGTTTTGGACACTAGGACTTCAACGTTGGAGGTTAGAGATCAGTGCCTTAGGGTATATAGAGTCAAACAAGATAAGGGCACAAGGTTTTGAAAGGATGAAGACTTAAAGACAAGAGGGAAGGATTCTAAAGTGCTGCAAAGGCAGGGCCCTAGAATCAAAACCCTAGGGGAAAGAGG
>SNQJ01S0024471.1:63079-80346 GCA_010110895.2 Picea sitchensis | reverse complement strand
ATGGGATAGATGAGTTGGAGATAAGATGTAAGAATGATGATATGATGGGAGCGGACGATGGCTCTTCAAAATCCCCCCTGGTGGCTAACCAAAACCTATGGGTACAAGCTTGCTAGGGTACCCTGTCAATCCCCCCAACCATGTTCAAGTGGGTTAATGTAAGATCCAAGCAATCGTCAGAAATGAAAGGAATTTGATGCATATATATGAAGGTTAAAATGATCAAATATGACACATACCATGATATCTTGACCAATTACCTCATGGAGCAAGAGTCTTATCCGATACAAATCCAAGCCGAAGGTGATGGATGCTGCTACTGCTGACAGGACAAGTCTGATGAAGAAGAAGAAATATGGGCCATGATCAGGTCAATCCAGCTCTCGGTACTCCATGTCTAGGACCTGTGGGCCTCGAGACATGATCTCCTAGTTATCTCTAGAAATCAGGGATAACATGGATTACACAATGGGTAAAGGAGAATCATGGGATCCATCCTAAGGTGAGGTGAAAGGTCATCTCCAAATGAAAAAAAACGTAATTTTTATTGGAGAGAGGAAAAGGAGGGTGTAACTCTCTTGGAGAGCGCTTCCCTTGGTCAAAAACTAACCCTTATGCAAGTATGGGTAAGGTGGAGTAAGGGGGATCATCACTAGGGATGATAAGAAGGCTAAAGGAAGTGAAAAGTAAGGAGAGGGGGCCACACTAAAGTCACAATTAAATTAAAAAGTGAAAAACGTCAATCCCCCTAGGGGAAAGCAACTTTTGAGTGTGGGGGTTGAGAAAGGGGTTGAACAAGGTTGGAAAGGGTTAGGAGGCTAAGGTTGTGCTTAGGGGGTGTCTCTCTAACCATCATTTCAACATTTCACATCATCTAACTCATTGTTACAATTTTTACATCATGCCATGTTTAGACTTTAGAATATAAAATTGTCGTTTTGGACTGACTGACACTTCGGGTGGACTAACGCATGGCTAAAGTTGTCTGACTGAGCTGAAACTTGGTCCATGGATGTAGGGGGTGCTATTCCATTTCTTTCAAGTACAAATACTGCTATCAAAAGTCCAAGGACCCAGTTTTTACAATTATTGCTCAAAAACAATTAATTAATTAAATAATTAAACCTCCAAACTTAGGAAAATTTAATTAAACATTAATTAATTAAAAAAAACTAACCTAGACTCGACAGAATTCCGCGAAACTTTCTATGATGTCTTGCATGGTCATTTACAATGAATTCCCTATATAGTTACCAAAACATAAGCCCACTAGGACGTCGTTCACGACTTTGGAGGACATATGTAAAGTGTGAGGGAAAAACTCAAGGGAAATCAGTAGGGTTGAAAAACCCACTGATATCCTGAGGATAAAAAACCCTCGGTGAACAAAACTCTCCTTGTTAACTGATCCCAAGGTAACTGACCTAGACATGACTCATGCAGACCTATTACATTATTAACCCACGCAGGGGTGCGGAAATTCCAAGTACAAAAATAAGTGTTGGGCCAAAAACAGCCCTATAGAACCAAAGGTCTTCAACAATACTGCATATGATAATGCATCTCTTCATGGCACATGAGTTGACCACTGGTGCTAAATGGGCAGTCAACATCTGGCTCCACATGGGGACGTGTGTTCGATCTTCTCACTTCAAGATGGAGAGCATACGAGAATCTAGCACCTACAAAACAGAGTGCTCACCGTAGTGCATACCATCGATTAACATTAGAATACATTTATACACAATTAAATCAATGAATGCTATACAATATTTACAAAATGAAATAACTAAAGTTCAACAACAAAATTTACAACAAATAAATTCTATAGTACAGAAAAAAAAAATTTCTAAGTACATATTTATATAAAGAATGAAATAATACAAAATTGAAATACAAGGAGAAAGGTTAGAGATACGTTACAGAGGGTGTCCATTCAGACACCACGTTGCCCCATTATTTGTAAAAGAGTTTGAGCTGCTGCCCATTCCTCGGAATGTTGATGGGCTCACCATCCAAGTGGCTGAGATGAAAAGAATTCGGCCCTGTTATTTCTTTGATCAAGTATGGCCCTAGCCATAAGCTGTCAAACTTGTCGTGCTTTCCCGGTTTTTCTCTACCTTTATCCCATAATAAAACAGTATCACCCATAATGAATTCCCTGTATCTGTTTGACCTGTCAAAATCTTTTTTAACTTTTATTTGATTTCTGCAATTTTGATCATAAGCCCCTCGTCTGATTTCATCTAATTCAATGATCTGATTGACCCTGTTCTGAACTGCATCCTTCTCTGTGGAAGTGTCCTCAACTGACCCATAAGTAGGAAGTCTAAGATGCACTGGCAACCTAGCCTCCAATCCACATATTAGCTCAAACAGACTCTTTCCAGTAGCTGCTTTCTTTGTTATTATGTCAGCCCATAATGCATGCTTAATTTTACTATCCCAAGACTTCTTATTTTCACCAACTATTTTCTTCACAATGGTCATTAAGTTTTTATTACTTGATTCTGTCTAACCATTCCCTTGGGGATAATAATCTGATGCATGTGACAAGATAATACAATATTTGAAACAAAATGCTAACATCTCGGCTTAACAAAAGGCCTTGGCATTATCTGTGACTATCTTTGATGCGACCCCAAATCTAGTTATAATTCTGTCTTCAAGGAAATCCATCACCACCTTCTCATTTGCATTCTTCATAGGGATGGCTTCAACCCACTTTGTAAAGTAATCTGTGGCTATAAGAACCCAACAGAACCCATTACTTGAATTATTATTAAACTTCCTGATGAAGTCCTGCTATCCACCAAGTTGCACTAGGGTGAATTTCCAGCGAGCTGCCAAATATTTGAACATTATTGTTCAAAATTCAGAGTTCAGAAATTCAACCGGTCATAAAGACCACTCTGTTACTCTACATTTTCCATAAAAAATTGTAATAAGAGGTGTTTGCATGATGAACTTGTAAAAGGTCTTAGCCACCTTAAGTCCTAAGAATGAGTTATACTCTGGAGTGTTTTTTCACTTACTAATTATATTTTGTCATTTTTAGGCGATTTATAATTTATGAGTTTTTTCACTCAATCCTCCAGAGCTGGAGTATATGCTCATGGTTAGGGATTGAGCATGGATCTAAGCCTAGTGTCTGATGTATATTACCATGCTAAACATCCTCCTAGAGTCTTATGGAAATNATGTAAGAATGATGATATGATGGGAGCGGACGATGGCTCTTCAAAATCCCCCCTGGTGGCTAACCAAAACCTATGGGTACAAGCTTGCTAGGGTACCCTGTCAATCCCCCCAACCATGGTCAAGTGGGTTAATGTAAGATCCACGCAGTCGTCAGAAATAAAAGGATTTTGATGCATATATCTGAAGGTTATAATGATCAAATATGACACATACCATGATACCCAAACCAATGACCTCATGGAGCAAGAGTCTTCTCCGATACAAGTTCAAGCCGAAGGTGATGGATGTTGTTGCTGCTTACAAGACAAGTCTGATGAAGAAGAAGAAAGATGGGCCCTCCAGGGCCATGCTCAGGTCAATCCTGCTCTCGGTACTCCATGTCTAGGACCTGTGGGCCTCGAGACATGATCTCCTAGTTATCCCCAGAAATCGGGGATAACAGGGTCAATACACCCTAAAATCCCAAGAGACAAGGAAATGGGGGGGTTTTAGTGATGAAAAGTCATAAATATGGTTGGGAACAATACGATGGCCCTTCAAGGGAGTTCCTAGTAGCAAACCCATTCCCAAGGAAAACCACATACTAGGGCACAATGTCAACCACCAAGGTGAAACGAGAAAAAATGCATAATGTCCAAGCATATGTCATGATATCTAAAGTAGTATAAGATACAACATACTCAAAATGTCTCAAATATTGAAATGACACTCACCATAATACCTGACTTGTACCTCATGGAGCAAGGCCCAGTGCCTCTCGGAAGCCAGCTGGTGTGGTGGATTCCTTCTGAAAATCTTGACCTCTATGGTGGTGAGAAGAGTCTCCGTGCAAGTGGATACTGCTAGTCGTGTAGTCTCTCGACATTCCATATCTGCAACCTGAGGGCCTCGAGACATGATCTCCTTAGTTATCCCACAAAATGGGGATAACATCTTGCTCCTACTCGGGGACTGCTCTCGTCGTAGAGTGCATGAGAACCACAACATCTTCTAGTAGACATGTGCGTGCCAAAACTCAGACAAAAACATCAGAGCATCTAGGGTGGTGCTATCACCCTTCATCCATATACATAAAATCAAAATGTAAAAACTAATCTAGAAAAAAAAAAATTGGCATTTTAAAAAAGAAATCTAAACTAAGCATGAAATCAATATGCAAGTAGAGAAAAATGAAATATGAAATGCATCTAAACTAATATGATCAATCAAGATGCAAATGCAAGGAAAACGAGATGACCTACCTACTTACCTGGGGCCTTGGGGCCCTGAACATCAGGTGATGGGTGATGTCATGGAAGTCATACAACCAATGCAACCAGTTGATCATCCCATCATAGTATCCCCCTATGATTGATTATGTGAAACAACAAAGATAAGTCAAGCACATAATGATCATGAGCATAAATAGATATATAATCAATCATGAAATGAAACTCATGGAGATGGGTGGGAGGGAGAAAATATTGTTGGAAAAAATATCCTCTACTCTGATCATGCAAGGAACCCTTCCTGAAGTGATAGTCACAAGCTCGATCAATCCATCTCTGAAGGGAGCTACTATATGTAGACGAAAGCTCATCTTCATCCTCCTGAACATGATCGTTGCTCCCTGAAGACCGAGCAGATATGAGAGGTCCCAAGAAGACCTTATGATTTCCCTGAGAAGAGGAAATGAGGTAAGGGACAAGCTCAGGTCTAGGAAGAGAAAAGTGCTCCCTCTTTATCTTTGAATCCATGTAGAAATCCTCAATATGAAAGTACTTCCTCTTTGTAGAGTGAGCCTCTGATCACTTCGAGGTGGCCACATCTTGGTATTCCTCCAATACTGAGGACGAAAGTGGTTGAGAGTCCTCGAAAAAATTTGTAATTATGTTATCATCTGGCCCTCAAACACATGAATCATACACACATGAAAAGTAATCCTCTGAAGATGACAACTCAAACCCCTTTTCTTGAGGGCTACCCTCAATGTCGTAAATGGGGTCTCTATAAAAAATGAGACGACCAAAATCCCACCTGCGTCTGCCAGTCTGTATGAAAGTGTCTACATGTTCATCAACCATATCGAAGGGTTCTTTCATAAGACCATCAATGTAATTGAAAATGACCATCCCTTCGTATTTGTGTGCAGGAAGGACAGAGGCTAAGGCGGTTTCAACAGGATCTTCAAATTGTTTATTATCGAGACTAATTGCTTCTTCAACATCATGTGCAGGAGGAGAGAAAGGTTGGAGAACCTCTCCTTAATCAAGCGAGAGAAAAGATAGCAATGCCTCAATATGTTGCGCTTTATCATAATTCTTCTTTCTTCTTATGGACACGCCCCTTCATCGCCTCTTCATCACAAGAGGATTGATCCTTAGTGCATAGTGCTTTGTTCGCTTTTCTTCAAGAGGATCTATCATATCCGGGGTTTCCTCCAATACTACTTCATTTCCGAAGTCATGGAATAAAGTGTCATCAAGATCTTCGAAAGGATCACAACTCATCATGTTCTCTTCCTGATGTGCAGGAGGAACAAAAGCCTGGATGTCTTCATCAAATCTCTCGCCCAGATATTCAACATGAGAAAAATCACTGGGATGTTCTTGGTAACTTTATTCATATATCTGTCCTTCAAACACTTCTTCATCGTCAAGGGAAGGAAATAAATCTCTTATGTGATTCATCATTTCCTCGACAGATTTATTAGAAACCTTTTCCTTTTCCATCTGTAAAAATGTCATCTTAGAGTCATGACAAGTTCTGGATGAGGGTTCATCCCATGGTGCCATAATTCCATTGACTGAAAGGACACCTCAATGGAGTCGCCACATGAGATCAAGTCTCACCAAAGGAGGGAAAGGGGGAAAGAAAAAAAGGTGGGTTCGTGGAAAGTGGAGTCTCTAAACAAACTTCAAGGGAAACTTATCAAGTGTGGACAAGGGAGCGTTCTTCAATGGACTCTCCAGGAAAGCTAAGGGATAGAGGCTTGGGAGGGAATCTTGCCAAAGTGTCTCTAGGGAACGATGAGGATTCAAAATCCTCCCCGGAAACAACGCCAACATGTTATCACACAATTTGTAGTTGGGAAAATCCTGACCCAACGACCAAGTGGCGACAACTAAGGGACACTATACCCAATGTCACCTCAATATAGATCCCGTGCTTCAAGGGTGACTAGGTCACTCTAGGGAGGCGATCTTGGTGACCCTGGGGGATTGAGACGAATGGAAGGGAAGGAAGAGAAGTATCCCCCTAAAGGTCAATGATGGAAGAGGAAAGTGGCTTTGATGACTTGTCTCTGGGTGGTTTAAATTTTCCAAGTCTTTTGGTACCTGCAAAAGTGTTTGTACCTGCCCGAGACACAAGAAAAGCCACACTTGAATATAGTAATGTTAGGTGGACAAGCAAGTTAAGCTTGTTTTCCCTAATTGTAGCAATAATCAATGATATATATCAACACATAAAAGATAATAAGGGATACAAAATAAGTGTTAAAATTCCAATTGAATAAGCACGAGACAAGCTAGTAAAAACTAGTTTAACTCAACAATGATAAAGTCTTTAGCACAAAAGCAAGGCTGTCATAAAAATTTAATTGCAGCAACATTTATCAGCCTTATGGTTGTAGAAAACCAATCTTTATAGCAGAAAAATCAGCCATTGAAAAACACCTTTAACTAGCTCAACAAGTGTGCTAGGGTTAGTAGAGAGTTAGGACAAAGTTAGGGGTTAGTCCTAGGGTTAGTTTAGGAGTTAATAGGGTTAAAGGGTTAGGTTTTTTGCAGCCTTATGGTTGTAGAAGTTAGTTGTAACAACGACAAGATTTAATGGTTGAAAGGGGACGCCTCAATGAGGCAAGAGAGCCAAAGGCTCAATGAAGAACTTCCAAAGGAGATAATTTCAAAACCTAAAACTTTCATGTTTACCAAGGAAACAATTTATTTCTCCAATGCAACAAGTAATGACTAGTGCCTTTAATGATTGGGTTAATGGAGTCAAGGAAATAAAGAGCTAGAGGTACTACCTCCTTGTGGGTGTAAATCCTCTTACTCCCCAAGGCAAGTATCTCTAGCTAGGGTTTAGACTAAGAGGGTGTATGCACTTATACTTCTCTTAGTAAACCCTTATTAAATCAACAATACTTAACCATAAAATGATGGAGGCTAAGGTGGCGGCATATGCACTTATATTTCCCACCTAGCTCTAACAAAATAATCTTGACTTGAATAACAAATGATAGCACAAAGTAAAAGCCTTACCAATTCAAGGAAAAATGTTAAGACAAACCACAATAGCAAAAGAAGAACCTTCCAAGGCTAGCGCATCACTTCCACCAACCAAAAACCAATAAAGTATCCATACACAAGAGCACAAGAGATAAAATAGCCAAAGATAGCGAAAAATTCAGTCCAGTGCCTCTCCAAATGGGAGAGTTATGGTTTAAAATGAGATCTTATGATCTCTATTTATACAAAATGTCACTATCATAGTTTGTCCACATAATTTTAAGGTAAACCACAAGATTAGGGGTCAACAACCCTAATATTTCCCCTTTACACAAATAATATTAAACAATTCATCTTTAAATTCACTTTTACACAAAATTAGGAAACCCTAACTTAAGGTGGTGTCACCCCTTTAGGGGACGTTTTGACACTAGGAGCAATTCGTTGGTGTTGGAGAAGCATCGTTAGGCCTCCAAAGGCCACATGTCAATAATCTAGGCCATATCCTCATGGTCAAGTCCTCATTCTCCTCAAAACGTCCATGTGTCAATGAGTGATAACCTCACCACCAAACCCTATCCCTTCTAGGTGATGTCATGTCTCTAAATATGACGTTTTGCCTTTCTTAGGCAAAATGTTTGGCATTTGAGGGCTAGGTCATGTCTTCTAGGTTGTCTTCTAGACCTCTGAAGGTATGTCTCTCTCATCCAACATGCAGGCCCTTGGCATCCAACCCATGGGATTCAAGCCCCATGGAATCCCAAGCTAGGCTTGTTCCTCCAAAATTGTCCACCAACTAGGTCCTGCAAAGGAAAATAAGCACGTCCTCCAAGGATCGCAAGTCATAATATCATGGTGAGTAAATCAAATCAATAAATGAGCCACCTAAGCATGTGCATCAGAGATTACCTGGTCAAACAAATAAGTGCTCAAAGACGTTATGCAAGTTGTCAAGCTTGGATATGAGAGGGTTGACGAGGTGTCCTATTGGGTAGATCTTTCCCTAGGTCAAGGAGTGTTTCCCAAGTGATCCCTCTCTAAGCCATGTAAGGTAGATGAAGTGGTTATGGGTCAAGACTCACTGGGCATGGGGTTCATGACATACATGGGGTTGTAGTGTCTCATTCATGGGTGCCTTTGTAGAGGGCGTGTGGCACCTTCATTTGCGATGCACTTTTTCCAAGCCCATTCTATTTCCATCCTATGTTTCTTTCATGTTTTAAGGACGTTTTGAAGATCACTTACATGGTGTAGTGTCCATATAATGACAATTTCACTCACAAATACCTTGTGGAAATGAGAAGGTTGGCTCATGATGAGACCCCCTTTCTCTCAGCCATGTAATTGAGAGCCATTACCCTGGCCTTGTGACCAGATGATGGTATTGTCATACCACTAGATACCCATGATCATGATAGACCGACTCGTTTTAAGTCAGATCATGATCATGAGACCTCCTATCCTCCAACTAACCCTTTTAAGATTTCATAATCATTTATTCTTGTGGGCCCCCCTTTTCTTAGAGAGAAATGCTTCATTGCTTTCTCAGGGGTTCCCTGGGAAAATAATTTGGAAGGTTTATATATATGATTTTATCCTTTTAACCAACAACAATCCCTCTAGGCCTTCAACACCTTCTTCCCATAGAATGAGGGACAACCCCTTCTTGGGTCAATACACCCTAAAATTCCAAGAGACAAGGAAATTGGATGATTTTAGTGATGGAAAGTGGTAAGTATGGTTGGGAACAATACGATGACTCTTCAAGGGAGTTTCTAGTAGAAAACCCATTCTCGAGGAAAACCACTTACTAGGGCACAATGTCAACCACCAAGGTGAAACGAGGCCAAAGGCATAATGTCCAAGCATATGTCATGAAATCTAAAGCAGTCTAAGATACAACATACTCAAAATGCCTCAAATATTGAAATGAAATTCATCATAATACCTGACTTGTACCTCATGGAGAAAATCCCAGTGCCTCTCAGAAGCCAATTGGTGTGGTGGATGCCATCTAAAAATCCCGACCTCTATGGTGGTGAGAAGGGTCTCCATTTGTGCAAGTGGATATTGTTGGTCATGTAGTTTCTCAACACTCCATATCTACAACTCGAGGGCCTCGAGACATGATCTCGTTAGTTATCCCACAAAATGGGGATAACAATACACATGCGTAAGTTTATTAACCAAAACAAGGAAACAATAATTATTTGCACCATAACAACAAAATTTACCTTAGAAACTCAAGTGAGAAAACCGACAAAGATGGATTTTGTCTATACTTAGAAAATATTACAATTGGAGATTACACTCTCAATTAGAGATTTCATATATTCTTTCTCATTGGTGGTAGTTTTGCAGATTGTTTTGGCTCAAAGACAATCTTTGCTCACCGTGGATAGGCTCAAAATCTTCTATGTTATTCAATCTATGAACATACTTCTTTGGAGTAGTCTAAGCATTCTACTTTTTGAAACTTTTCTAGGCTTATTTTTCCAACTCGTTTGGTCCGAAATCCGATTAAGAAGAATTGTTGGAATAACATATATTAATTGTTGAGATTGCACAATCCGTGTGCAATAGGATATTTTGAGGACATTGAATCCATTTATGCATTCAAAAATGCAATTTTAGCAATGAAAATTGCAATTCACCAACAATTACATCATCGGATTTCGGTGATGGTTGTCAGAAAAAAGTTCAAAAAGTAGAATGTTTAGACTTGTCCTAATTTTTTTCCGAGTCTTTCATCCTTTTGCTACTGTGCCATATTTTCCAAGCTTCCATTTTTATCCATCTCTCAAGTTATTTTTCCATCAAGCAAAGATCATCTATTATAACATTGTTTTGGAATGCAACAAACAAGTGGTTCGTTTCATCTTATTGTGGCCAAAATGAGACCTTTGGTCATTGGTCTTCAAGTTGATTGTCAATAGACCATTGACTTCAAATTTTGTTAGGAATTCTTCCTTTTTACGAAGTTGGTAGTGGTCAGTTTGGATTACACCTCCCAATTCATAGCAGGGATGATTTTAAGGATGGAAATTTGTTTTAAAATGTAGAAACCTTGGCGAATCTTACTAATCCTTCATATGCCAACTATAAATGTTTGGCAATATTTTTGTAAAAATATTCAAATTTATAAGGATTTTATATAGTTTTTATAAAATTTTGGCGATTTTTAAGGTAAAATAATTTTATCCTTTAGAATTTGGGCGAATCATTTTTAAAATAGCGAATCTCGTTTTTGGAAAAACCATGGGAAATTAGCCCTTGAGCGAAATTTAGCCCCTAAAATCGTCGATGATTCATAGGCTTTTGGTCCCCAAAAGCTTCAACTTGAAGGATGAACATGCTATTCTCTTCTCCGGTGCACTCTCTATTCTTAGTAGCATTGGAGAAATTCAATTCATGATTGAAGAAATGTCTTTCGTAGCGTATTTCCTTGAAATAATGTTGCTTCTTTCTTTGCAAATGTGGAAAAAAAATTCCCCTTAATCTTGTCTCTCCAAACATTTCTCTTGGATGTGAAAATTTTGGGATGAATTTTTGGATGAAGCCTCCATTAGTTGGCTTCCTAATGTTGAATTAACTTACAATGCTAGAGAAAATTCATGTGACTGCATGCACTGCTTGGCATTCTCTTTTTGTTTATGTTCTTATTATATCTCACTGGTATGAAGAGTTGGTCCTTGGATCCTTCTTCTTCATAAGACAATCTAACCTTTTATCAAGGCTTTCTTCTTCTAACATGTAGTCACTTGGTGGCCTCTCAAACCACAAAAGGAATATACATCAAAGTGCCAACAATCATCAACCTTGTGGTCTTTCTTTTTACAACAAAAACAACCAAGAAATGTTTTGTCGTACTTTTTAGTTTGTTCTTGTGCTTGCTAGTTTGTTTGCTTGCTTGTTCAAGTATGGGTACAGTTTTGGATGGAAGAAACATCTCTTGGCTACCTTCATTTAAGCTTCTACAAGCATGTCAGAATAATGCTTTTCTATCGACTCCTTTTTTTTGTTGTCTTTCCTTCAACATAAATGGCCTTTTCTTCGACCCCTTTTGCCTTGAAAAAAATAATCTTGGTATTTTTAGCTTGATCCAAAATTTTATGAGATGAGATGCATTTACTTACTTCATGTCCATCAAAACTCAAGTTTTCATTCTTAACTCAATATTTGACTACGATGGGGTTTACAATCCTTTGGTTTCTCTTGCCTAGCCCTTGGCCATCATAGCCCATATGTCTCATTAGTTTGGAACCTATAACTTTGATTTCTTTTCAAAATTACTAAAGGGATCTTCTAAGATAGATTGAGAAATGTCTTTAGAGGGTGAGCTTACCACACTTGTCTTGGTCATGGCATTGGCTTTTGCAGTAGCAAGACAACGACTTGTAACTTGGCCAATGCTTCCTCCTCTATCAATTCTTGGTACCAGTGATCCATCCTTTAAGTGAACCTCTATTCTTATTCCTTCAAGCATCGATTCTCCTTTTTGAACTACACATTAATGGTTTTTAAGTCTTCCAACCTTTCTCTTTTCAATGCTTTTCTCATATTGGGTCTTGATTTACATTGAAAGTGTTGGTAACTTCTTTAAAGTCACGGATTCAACCAATATGATCTGTAAATGGTAGGCATGTGGCTCATCCATCTTTCCAACACAGATCTTCAATACATAATTAAAATGTAATTTATTTGCAATTTGCTAACACATTTACTAAGCTTGCTCAATTGCTGTTTATGAAATGATCTGGATGTTCTATTCTAAAATGGGTTCAAAGGTTTGGTTTAAGTTGTTTATGATGACAAGTTGAAGGATCAACAATGGAGCAAGTCCAATCAAATTATGTTATGTCTATGGGAATAGACTCAGATTATATTAAGATTTCATAAACAACACTTCAATATATCTACTACATTGCAATGTTCAACCCTGCACTGAATTCACCATATCTTTGGCTATTCATAAAGAATTCCGACATAATGAAAATCACATCAACTCCTGTTCTCATTGATATCACTACAACCAAAAAAAAATTAAATGTATATATATGATTGTTTACTTGTGGTTGGATTAAAGGATTTACCAAAGTGTGTGGAAAAGGGAACACTCTTCTTTCCTACTATACATTGTTAATCTTCACTTCAACCACATCCATCTTCCCATTCCCAATACAATCACACAATAAAATAATCATATACAAATATTGCTAAAAATATGGCTTTTGTTAACTCGATGTATTGTTTAAACAAAGCACAATGATGGGGCAATGTTTGGTTGTAGGTGTTTGTAATGACCACAACATATGACTCACACAACTCTAAAGAGTCAATTTCAATCCAATGATCAAACAATTCAAAATTAATGATATGGATACAAATCAATGACTCCAACAAATAAATTTTAGTGTTGTGATGAGCCAAGAACAAATCAATGATGTGGCTTTTGCATTTAATTATTAGTTGAGCAATTTGCAATTGATAATGCAATGGTAGTTGAAAACCAATGATCCAAATCATTGAGGGAACCCAACCAACAATACATTCAACCCATGATTTGCATTTCTATTGAATGGTATGCACATAGAAACCATCAATTGAAGCAAGTGCACAACAGTGAATCACACCATAACAAAAGAATTTACCTTGGAAATCCAACTAGAAAAACTAGCAAAGATGGCTTTTGTTTATGTCCAGGAAATATTACAAATTGGAGCTATACAATCTCAATCAATGATTTCATGTATTCTTATTCATTGGTGTTATTCATTTGAAAAACATTGAGCTCGAAAATGGGCCTCAAAACAAACAAAAAAATGTGCTATCAACTTCAACTTTAAAAGATCCAGTAGGATTCAAGATGTCGATGTCAACCATAAGGGGTAAATAGTTTTGGAGGGAAAGAAAAAAAAAAACTACCTTTTTAATCATATTTTCAACTTATCTCCTTACAAGTTTACTCAAATGTCAAGTGTAGGCACCTGTTCGATGTGGAATGATGTGGAATTAATTTATGCAACCAACAAGTACCATAAACACATATGTTTCATGTATTTCTAGTTTATCTCACTATTGGTCTCTCAAAAGTATGTAGAGTGGGTATTCGTTGGATGCGGAAATTAATTCCACATTCAACGAGTGCCTACACTTGAAATTCAAATAAACTTGTAAGGAGATAAGTTGAAAATGTGATTAAAAAAATTAGTTTTTGTTCTTTTTCTTTGAAAATTCATAACTCTTATGTTATTATTTTAACTATTATTTTATTATTTTCCTTGGGAGACCCATTTTAGACTTCAAAATTTCTCAAATGTTTGCAAATTCTTTTGGCTTGGAGACAATCTTTGTTCACAGTGGATAAACTCAAAATACTCATCATCTTTCGATCTATGAACAAACTCCTTTTTTTCAAGTCTTCCATCTTTATGTTGTTGTGCCCTTCTTCCCAAATTTCCGTTTTTTTTCCCATCTCTTGGGTTGTTTTTCCACCAAGCAAGCATCCTCTATTATAATGTTGCAATGGAATGCTAACCAACAAGTGGTTCGTTTCATTTTCTTGTGGCCAAAATGATACCTTTCGCCTTTGGTCATCAAGTTGATTTCCAATGGACCATTGCCTTTAAACTTTGCCAAAAAAAAAAATTGTTTTACAAAGTTTGGAGGATTTCATATTGACTTTAGATCAAGTGGCTCACTGAGTCGATGAAAGTGGGTAGCTAATATAGCCCCCATATAGCTTCAATCCTATTTAAGCGACATGCTTTTACATGTCCTTGTGCTTGGGGATGTGTACTTGCACACACAATGATCATTGGGACTAGGTGCAAAGCTTGTGTGACTTTGGCATAACAGATAATCCCCACTCACCACTACTTCTCCAAAGAGAAACTAGTTTGTATGATGCTAATGACTCCCTCGTAATGCTATGTCTAGGCATGTTATCCTCATCATGATAAGTGGAAGCTTAGTTAAAAAAAAAAAAAAATATAATTGTTGTAGGTTTAAGAGACAATTGTACATGAGAAGTGTAATAAATGAATTTGAAGGAATACAAATATATGAAAGATAGAGGTGGAGATTCATAGAGTGTAGTTTGTAATTGTAGCATATTGAGATTTATTAATACACTATTTATTCTCTCCAATATACTCAATCATCTTTCTATAACTGACAAGGAGTATCCAAATGTTGGTTCCACAGTACACTGTCATTAAATTGTCAACCCAGATTCTTGTTTGGTCTTATGAGTCTCTCTATGCAATATACATAGAAGGAGTTATGCCACCTATGACGCAGTTTACTCCAAGGGAAAGCAAATGAAAACTACTAAAATAAAGCATGAAAAGGATGAGTTTGGAAATATCTTGGACCACGGACCAGTTGGTGGTACCTCTTGTAACCGGACTGCTGAGAAATAAACTTGTAGTCTTGTTACTTCGTTCTATTCACCGAGCAAGGTCAAAGACAACACTATTCTGTAGCACAGATGACTGAAATAGTATTGAAAAATAAAGATACCTAATCTTTCTTCACACTAAAAGAATGAGTCTAAATTCTATTCAAATAGAAATATGTATGGAAAGAGGACCAACAGTCTCCCAATTCCTACTTAGTTAAAAATGCTACAGCTATGAGAAAATATGTCCAAATATGATATTTAACTTAACATACTGAAGCAATAATGAGAAACATAGAGTTCCAACAAAAGCCTAACTTTGCCACACTTTTATTTAGCATTTGGTAGCACACCTACAGCTGGCCATTCTGTAGCACATTCTACATGTGGCCATTTAGTAACATACTCTTCAAGATATAAAGGGGTAGAATATTTAAAATAAAATACAACTGATGGAAACTATGCATAACCAAAAATAAATCTATCAACCAACAATTATTATGCGCAAGGAAAAGTAAACAGCAGCACAGTTCCTTACCTCGAGTGGATCCATCTTGAAGGTAGGCACGTGCTCGAAATAGTTAAAACACCAAAACAGATTTACAACATAAACTAGCAATGTATTAAGTCTCAAAATAAATATTACACAATTGTTATCTCCAAGTTACTCACACCAGAAAATTAACTATGCTCTCATGAGCATCTACATGTATATATACAAGGAGGGGGACCTGGCCGCTCCACATATGGAGCGACAAGCCCCCTAATATTATACAAAATAGTTTAAAACAGATTTCAAACTCTTGTCCACTGATTGGATCAGCCATACGGTCCATGCAATCAACCAATAGAAATGTTGATTCCTTTCCTAAGTCCGAGGGATGCCTCAAAACCTCTTGGTTACATCTGTTAGTGGAAGCTGCAGTTTGACATATTGTTGATAGCACATGCAGGTGTGCCCTCAACATCCTAGGAGTATCCCATACACTAGAATCATATGCTGGAATATTCTATGTTATTTTATATGCTGGGTTTATTTATTTTGAGGATATAACTTTATATCTTCATAAGATATTTTTTGTGATTTTTCAATCTCCACTTAATGAATTGGAAATATGATTGTCGACCTGGAAACTAGCATCCCTTATAACTTTGTCAGATCAATTTATTAGGAACACTCACACAATAATTAGAGATAAACTTTAAATAACACTTTAACTTTGTTATTGCACAGTTTGTAGATGCAAGAAAGGCTAAAGAATAGTAGGTCAAACTGGCGAAACAGGAACCTTCCCCACCCAATGTCACCACAATGGGGAGGCTCTTTCTATTTAGGGAGGCTAGGCCCAGGGGAGAGGTCCCCGGTAACCTAGGGTTTTGAAAGGGCAAAGGCTAATAGTACAAAGACAAATTTCCCCCTCACAGATTACCGCCAATCAGATAGTCCCAGCTAAACAACCAATAATAGAGTATAACCAAAGAAAAAAAAAGCACCTGCTTGAGACAACACAAGGAGACTAATACGTGTGATCTTGGTTAGTACTTCATAAATCAATGACTATCTGATATTCAATATAAGCAGTTTTTAAAAGTAAATATTGACGAAGTCAATGTTTGCAAAATGGCAATGATAAATATGTCCCTTGTCAATAGATACAAAAATGATATGGCATCCAATGTAATCAATCAATACTTAGTCTAATAAATGCCCTCAACTACCATTCAATTGCTTATAAAGTGAAACATTGTTGCATCAAGATGAAATAACCAAGGGTGATGTCAGCAGTCCAGGGTTAGTAGGTTAGGGTTAGTGTAGTAAGGGTTTCAATTCAAAAGAGTCTGAGGGCCTAGTGGAAAAACTCGGCAACGGCAAAAACTCGGCAAGGGTCCTGAAAACATCGGCTCGGAAAAAATCGGCGAAAAAATCGGAAAAAATCAGAAAAACTCGGCAAACATTAAAAAATACATAATTTATTCATTTTTTTTCAAAATTTTAAACATTTTTCAATATCTAAAGCAACAACAACATGATATAAACAAATAGGCACATAAATACGGAGAAAGAACCGATATATATTATATAGTGGATGCCAAACAAAAANNNATACATCAAAGTCATTACTGAAAGTCTGAAATCAATACAAAATGACATCAATGATCACATATATAAATGTATATGTCCCAAAACTACCCTGCCTTTGCACACCTCAAAAATGCTTGATGGCCTCCACAAACTTCCTCCCTTGCTGCTCCACACAAAAAAAAAACAGAATGACAAAAAAAAAACGAAATTGGGCTCTTTATCCTGCGGCCTGGGTGACATTGGCGCTTTTTCCCGATTTTTTCCGCTTTTTGCCGATTTTTACCCGATTTTTTGAAAAACGCGCGCTTTTTTCTCTGTGTAAAAAATCGCGATTTTTTTTTTTGAAAAAATCGGCAGGCTTAAAAAATCG
>SNQJ01S0024471.1:39090-55305 GCA_010110895.2 Picea sitchensis | reverse complement strand
ATCATCAATGACTTTTCCTTTTCCTTTAGACTTGTTGCCACATACTTGCAAAGAGGACTTGTTTGAATGTTGTTTCTTGCGAAGGACCCAAGTACTTTCCCTTTGAGACCTTTTTTTCCTTGTCTGCTCCCATTTCAAACGAGTTAGTCTTCGTTTTAAAATGCCCCGGTACTGTTTGGCATTAACCCAAACCCACTTTTCAGTTTTGGCCGATGAGGCAATTTTCACTTGCCCTATATCATTTGTTTCCACGGGTTCTAAAGTTTCTTGTCCCATTGTCATGATGCTATTAAGGGAAATCAAAGTCTCTGCCCAAAACCGACCCTTTGTTTTATGCTTAACCCTTCACTATCTGTTGGTCTGACCGTTGTTGTATGCTTAACCCTTAACCCTTAAGAGTTATGAGATTTCTGGGAGCAAATGGGATGTTGGTTTCATTTCATGGGTCAATGGTTCACTCGACTGCACAATGGGCTACCAAATGGCAGTTTCACGCCAGGTGTCTTCATGGTTTTAATTTGAAAAATTTAAACAAAGGGGTGGTCAAGGGTACGATGGGTGGTAGAATAGTTTTTCATGATTAGTAAGGAAGGTTTTAGAAGTAGTGGTAAGGGGTGGTCATATGTATGGTAAGCAGCAGTAGTGGGGTAGTTCTTGGATGTGGCAAAGAAGGGTGCTACGAAATAGGCCCCATTATAAGTTATGGTTGGATAGCATGGTCATATATTGCACAAGTGATCTTTTAGGTTATAGTATACATATGATATGTATTTGAATCAACTTTGACAATATGCTCAATGGGTATGACCAATGGTAAAAATTTAGAGAAGTATTAGATCATAATTTTCAACCACGTTATAGGGCTATTTCCAGTAGAACAATAACAAACCTTTGGTGCACTGGCCTTTTGGGATATTAAAGATGTTGAGAAGGTATTAATATTTTCCAAGTAATTTCTTAAATTCTATTTATAGAAAAGAAAAAGAAATGCATTGAAGAGAATATGAATTGCTAATTTAAAATGTGTAGTCACATGTCTCTTGCCATCATGGATCTTCTTGTCTATAATAAAACAATTCTGAACCGTGGACAAGCATCCGTGGGTTCCTTCTATATGTTGTTTTTGGAATAACTCGCAGAGACAATCTTCTCCCTGATCCTGTAGAATCATAATCCATGAAATTTGTGCAGTATAATTATTAATGCAACTCTGTAAATTTTTTGTCAATACTCTACATGTTGCAAAAAAATCAGATCGTTGAAAATGTAATCACGAGATTACCATTACACATCTTTTATTATCTTTATTTTTTTTCTTCTCTTTTTCTCCTTTTTTTTTTTTTAACAAAATTTGTTCGCCAGAGGCCTAGTTTTCAGACAATAGTTTGTCTAGTTGCGCCCCCTAAGGAGTTTTTCATAGTTGGAAATTTTCTTTACTTGGTGATATTAACCAGTCACTGGTTTTCTAATAGCACCAAGGTTGGTAACACATGAAGCCCGGTTTTCACTACCAGATCTTTATTCCTTTTTTTTTTCCCTCCCTTGTTGGCTTATCAATAATTGAAATGTAAAACTCCTGTAGCAAGAGCAATCACCTGGTCACCTTGCTATTGGTGATAGGTTTGTTAATGAGATAGAAGATGGAAGAGTGGTTGATGTGTACAAAGAAAAAGTAATTTGTGATATAATGACGAAACTTGTTAATGACATATACGACAACAATAAATTCTTTTTTAGTTACAGTATAGTTCTTTTCATCGGGGGCGAGGTTCTTACTGATGTAATAGATAGTATATGGTCATTGCTCCTCTTTCTACCCTAGAATAGTTCCAATCATTGGGTTTGAGACATTTGTAGAGATATGGAAAGGTAGAGACCAATTGGGACCCCACAAGATTGGTGCAACAAATAATTTTTCTTTTAAGGTTTCAAATGTGGTTTGACATTGGCCAATCCAGGATAATTCTGTATCTTTTGTGGGTAATTGGAATAGGGGAAATGCTAACTTTGTAAAGTTTTCTATGAATCTTTGGTAGTATCCTACATGCTCTAGGAAGATGTGGAAATCCTTCCGGTTTGTGGGTACTAGATGCCCACGGATGACATCTATCTTGGTGAGATCAACTTGGATTCCTGCTAGAAATATGTGGTGTCCTAATACGACTCCCTCGGTGCAAATAATATGGAATTTCTCATTACTGAGAGAGAGGTTGGTCTCTTGACATATGATCAAGACTTTTCCTAAATTGTCTAAGGCTTCTTGAAAGGTGTCTCCATACATGGTGAAGTCATCCATATATATTTTCACACAGTCATTGGTCAAGTCAGAGAATATCCCTAAGACATCCCTTTGGAATGTAGCTATAGTGTTACACAATCCAGACGATGGTATTCGGTAAGCGTAACTTCCCCAAGGGAAGGTGAAGGTGGTTTTGTCTTGGTCCTCGGTGGCGATCTGTATTTGATTGTAACAACTGAACACATTGAGGAAAGAAAATAACTTACCTACCAAGGTATCCAGAACTTGATCAATAAATGGTAGTGGAAAGTAGTCCTTCAGGGTATCCTTATTCAATTCCCTCTAGTCGACATAGATACGCCATTTACCATTCTTCTTTGGCATGATAACCAGGGGTGAAACCCACTTACTGATGGAGATTGGGTAAATAAAATTCACATCAAGGAGCTTTGGGAGCTCTTCTTTAATTATGTCCTTCATAGTAGGATTCATCCTTTGTTGAGATTGTCAGGTCATAAATCCTCCTTAATATAGATGTGATGAGTACATAAGTTAGGGTGGATTCCCTTCATGTTGGTATAGTCCCAAGCAAAGGAGAGACTGTGCTTTTTCAACATCTCAATGAATTTGTTTTGCTGAGAGGGGTCTAGTTTAGCATTGATGTTCAAGGTCTTCCTAGGGTATATATCGATAGATAAGGTTTGATCTTCAGATATGGTATTGAAAGGAGCCATTTTATTTAGTTTTTGTGTCAATTTGGTCACTGAACATGTTTCCTGGAAGTGCTTCCCTAAGATGTGATTAAAAGTTGGATGGTTGGCCATGTGAGGATGCGCTATGTAAGTGAAAATAAAATCATCCTGGGTGTCTTGCCTAAAGGTTGAGGCTTGGTCAAGAGAAAACAAGGGTTGTGTGGATTCCTTGTCAGTGTTTACAATCCATGGGGGATTCTCTATGTCAAGAGAAGGATTAGTAGGAGGATAGAGGGCCAATTTTTTGTGTAATTATTGTGGGAATGGTCATATATTTTGACCTACAACTGATATATGTGTCAGCAATGGCCAACCAGAGCCTCTACAAGATCAATGGGTAACCTCCTAGGTTGGCCTTCAGTTGTGTTATCACACAATTTGTTGGTTGGGAAAAGCTCGACCCAACCACCAAAATGGAGACAACTTAGAGAGAACCTACCCACTGTCACCTTAGGCATGTGTTCCCATCACTTTAGAGGTGAGGTAGTCACCTCAAGGGGGGGATCCTGGTGACCCTAGGGGGGATTGAGACAAAAAATTTGATGTATGAATGGATGCTCCTAAAGGTCAAGTTTCTAGATGAAAAATGGAACTAAGTAATGAGTCTTGAGGGTTGTTTGAGGTTGCCAATGCTTTGAGTAACCTGCCAAGAGAAAATACCTACCCGAGACAAAAGGAAAGCCAAGTATACAATGCAGTATGTTAGGTGGAAAATAAATTTAAGCTTGCTGTCCCAAATTGCATCAAAAATCAGTGATATATATCAACATGTAAAATATAATAAGAGCTGCAAAATAAGTGCT
This sequence comes from Picea sitchensis, assembly GCA_010110895.2. Taxonomy (NCBI): domain Eukaryota; kingdom Viridiplantae; phylum Streptophyta; class Pinopsida; order Pinales; family Pinaceae; genus Picea; species Picea sitchensis. Next base: position 51,511 of record SNQJ01S0024471.1, on the reverse strand, counting down.
AAAATTCTAGTTGAATAAGCAAGAGACAAGTTAGTAAAGACTAGTTTAACTCAAGAATGAAAGAGCAAGACTTTAGCATAAATGAAAGGATTTCAAAAATAAGTTACTGTAGTGATAATTATCAGAACTATGGATGTAACAAACAACTTATTACAGAAAGAACATCAACCACTAAAACTTCCTGAAAATTTTCCAAAACGTGCGCTAGACCTAGTAGTTTAAGTGTACAAACTTTGAACAATTTTCAGTGGTTGATTAAATAGTTATTGAAGAAGTAAGATTAGGGTTTCTGCAGCCCTATTGGCTGAAGATGTAATTTGTAACATAAATAATAATTTCTTGGTAAAATATGATGCCCTAGGGGCACAAGCAAATCAATAACATATAGAATTGATTGCACTTTGAACAATTTGAAAATCTCGTAAAATCACGTAACCCAATGCAAGTAATTTTATTTCTCCAATGCAAATGTTATATTAGTGCCTTCAAGATATTGGTTAAATGGAGTCTTGTATTGTAAGAGTTAGATACACAATATCCCTAGGGGTGTAAAACCTCTTACTCCCTAGGGCATGCAAATCAACTTAGGTAAATCTAGGAGGGTGTACACCCTCATACTCCTCCTAGCAACCTTGCAATAAATGACTTGTCAACTAGAAAATGAGATGAAGCTTAATGGAGGGTGTATGCACTTATAATCCTTCTAGGGTTTCAACCAATAACATTAATGAAACAAGCAAGAAGAACTAAAAATTGCATATTTTCCTTACCAATTTCAAAGAGATGCAAGATGTAACCCTGGTTCACCAAGAAAAAACCATTCATAAGCAAGATAAAAGACCTGCAAGAGTTAAGCACCACCTTAGCTCCAAAAATCACCAAGAGAAATCACCATAAGACATTTTCAAAAGAGAGAGAGAGATCAAGTTGCCCAAAGAGGGCGCAAATTTCAGCCAAGTAGTCTTCTCACAATGGGACAACTATATTAAAAATAAGATTCACATGATCTCTATTTATACAAAATGTCTATCACATAGTTTGTCCACTTAGCAAGGGTAAAACATATGATAAGGGATCCACAACCCTTATCTTTCGCCTTGCATCAAAGTAATATTAAACAATTCATCTTAAAATTCACTTTTGAGGGGTGTCATAGGATTCCTATTGGGTAAACCAAATCCCTCAAGTAGGGGATATTCCCATGGATGGCCTCTCAAGGTTATGTAGTGGGTGATGAGATGGAAGGGGTTTAGTATTCATAGGTCATTGAGTTTCATGACATACAAGGGATCGTATTATCTCATTTATGGGTGCCTTTGTAGAGGGTGCGTGACACCTTTGTTTGAAATGCTCTTTTTCCAATCCCGTCTTCTTTTCATTCTTTATTTCTTTCATGTTTTAAGGTACGCGTTGAATGCCACTGTCCTGGCGTGGTATCCAGATAATGACAGTGTCACTCACAAGTACCTTGCGGAAACGAGAAGGTTGGCTCGTGATGAGACCCCCTTTCTCTTAGTTGTGAAATTGATATTCAATACCTTGGATTGGTGACACAATGATGGTAATGTCATGCCACTAAATACCCATGATCATGATAGGTTGGATCGTAATGAGACCTCCTGTACTCCAACTAACCCCTTAAGAATTCATTATCATTTATTTTTGTAGGTCCCCCTTTTATTACAGAGAATCATTTCATTGCTTTCTCGTAAAATCCCTGGGAGAAGCATATGGAAGGTTTATATCTAGGCTCTTATCTTTTTAGCCAAGAACAATCCCTTTGGGCCTTCATCCCCTTCTTCCCATGAAATGAGGTACATTCCCTTCTTGGGTCACCAAATTCAAAGGGTCTAGAAAAGGACAATATGATGGGAGTGAAATGAGGGGAAATCGGTAAGTGTGACTGGGAATGGTACGCTAATGCCTTAAGGGACCCATAGTCACAAACCTTTCCCAAAGGTTGTCCACTTACTAGGAAATCTATGACACTCACCAAGGTGAAACAAGGTCAAAGGAATACTTTCCAAGCAGGATTTCTATAGTCAAAAGTAGCTTAAATACAACATGTTCAAATGCCTTAAATATTAGGTTGATTACCTACCACGATACTTGAATTGTACTGCATGGAACAAGACCCATCTGCCTTCTAGAATCTAACTGGTGTGGTGGATGCATTGACAATGGATCAAATGTGGAAATAGAGTGGGATTTCGTATGTTCAAGTGGAAACTGATGGTCATGTAGTCTCTCAGAACACCATATCTTCAACCTGAGGGCCTCGAGACATGATCTCCATAGTTATCCCACAAATTGGGGATAACATCTGACTCCTACTTGGGGACATGTGCTCGACGTAGAGTGCATGAGAACCACACCATCTCTTGGTAGACATGTTCCTACACTGAAAAAAACCCATAAAATCTAGGGTGGTTCTATCACCCTTCATCGATATACATTAAAGCCAAAAATGAAAACTAATCTAGAAAATAAAATTTTAGCATTTTTTCAAAAACTTCTAAACTAAGCATGAAATCAATATGCAAATAGAGAAAAATGAAATATGAAATGTATGTAAACTAATATGAGAAATCAAGATGCAAATGCAAGGAAAGCAATATGACCTACCTACTTGTTGAGGAAAAGATATGAAATGATCTTACTCAAGCATTTTCAGATTCTGCCTGGCTAAAGAAAAATAGACGGGAATGTCACCCTAGGTTTATAGCCAGGTAGAATCTGAAAATGATTGAGTAAGATCATTTCATATATTTTCTTCAACATTTATTTGGCGACCATACTGTGTAAAAACTTGTGTCCATGCTTGATGACGCAATCAAATAACCACAACATATACAGTGGATGGAAATGCCATAATCATCTCGATTGCAATAACCATTTGGCCATTAAAAACACATAGTCACAATAATCATTGACTCATGTTGTAGGAACTCCACACATACAAATGCATCATGCTGGAAGCATCATTAATCAATTGTAAACTAATGCCGAGTTAACATTACGATAACCTCAATGCAGAAGATAGTGACTGTGTATCAACCCCATTCTTCAATCAACCAATTGCAGTGACTAAGTATCAATAAGAAAACACTGTAAGGATAATCAACAGAGATGAGTTAACAATAGAACATTATCGACGATGTGTCACCAATTCATAACCATCGACCATGTATCCAGTATGACATAATGTGTTTCCCTTATCAAAACCAAGCTTGGAGTAATCAAGGATTGGCCCTGTAGACCAACAAAGGGAGACATGGAGGCGCCCCCCAACACCATGTGAGAACCTTTGAGACCAATGGTGCACACACAGGCTATACCACAAATGTCTTTGCAGACATGGTGACAATCCCCGTGATAGAGGAGGCTATGAATAGAGGAGCAAAGCTCCATTTGGCCTTGTAACGATACTTAGCACACGTAGGGTATAACCCTTGTGGCTCTCCCAGTCAACCAACTAACAAAAATGAGGTGAGACGAAGCCGAGAAGAATCAATATGACCCACTATGCGACCATTGATAGCATGAAATAACTGAATACCCAAGTGAATAATGCATAGTGACACAGGGCATTTTAAACCCATTAAAACCCATAAAATCCAAGACTGGGTATGGTGATACAATGTGCGAAGGCAGTCATCCAGTCTAGACCAAATGAAACCCTCCACTAAACCGACAAGGATGACAGAGAGCCTTTATGGTTGCTAACACTCAGAACGACCCAATACACTATAAATTCAGACATTATCGTAGAGAAAGCCACCAATGATTCATTCCAGAAAAATCACAATTTTACACCGTTTCCATACTTAAGGAAAGCACAAACCCATACATCCGAGCCAATATCTATTTTATAACCAGAGCAGACTCATAGATGGCAAAAAAGAGACATACCTGTAATCAAAAGCACCTTAAACACGAACTGGCTGAGCGGTTCTCCCTTTGCTTGAAAGTCAGAGCATAACCACAACAAACACAATTGAACAATATCCTGATTAGGGTGGCGACTAGTGGAAGGAGTAATGGTGGCGTGAAGTAAATGCACGTCGCCTCCATCCCCAGTCCATTAATTCCTTATTACATGCCAACAAGCTTCCCATTAAATCAATTAATTAAACCATGTATCGAAACCATCACCCACTAAAACCAATAACGCGACCCATATCAATCTTATGCCATAACATAAATCACCACTTCATATAACTCAATCAAATCGCATAACTATTATCTTATTGCTAGGGTTAACAACGGCCATTTAAATGTCAATGCATGTAGAGTAGTATATAGCATAGTTTAATTCCTTCCCTTTTCATTTGTTTATATTGATTTTGCCTTTTTCCAACTTCTCTTTAGTATTGTTACTAACATGTCTATTGTGCAGGTGTCAAAGTAACGAGTCCAGGAACAGATAACAATAGTAGAAATGGATAACATAGGCAATCGTAACATGCGATCAGAGCTCAGAACAAAACATAACATGCCTTACCCAACATTTATTGTCGCACATAGAACCAACACGTAATAAGCCCAATCCATCGCCAATAAGATCTCATCAACCATGTAAGTAGTGTCAAACAGTGGCACAAACATCAAATAAGAGCCAGATATTATCTCCCAATCTACAAGGGGGTCCCACCTACTAGTATTATTTATCTTGTTAGCTTATAATAATAGGCTTTAGCAATACTTTGCGGGGAAAAAAACTTCGTTACGATTTTTAATCGTCAACACTACTTACCTGAGGGCCTTGGATCCCTGAAGATCAGGGGATAAATGATGTTAGGTGAAGTCATACAACGAGTGAAACTAGTTGATCATCCCATCAAAGTATCTCCACCTATGGTTGATTATGTAAAACAACAAAGATAAGTCAAGCACATAATGATCATGAGAATAAATAGATATATAATCAATCATGAAATGAAACTCATGGAGATGGGTGGGAGGGAGGAAATCATGTTGGAAAGAATATCCACAACTCTAATCATCCAAGGAATCCTGCCTGAAGTGACAACCACAAGCTCGATCAACCCATAGAATATTGCATATAGACGACGATTCATCTTCATTCATGAACAAAGATCGACTACTTTTTGAAGACTGAGAGGAAACGAGAGATCAGAAGAAGACTGCATGGATTCCTGTAGAAGAATATATACGGTAAGGGACAACCTCTGGTCTAGAGAAAGAAAAACGTAGCCTCTTTATATGTGAATCCCTGTTGAAATCATCGATATGAAAATACTTTTTCTTTGTAGAGTGAAGCTCTAATTTCTCTGAGATGGCTACGTCCTGGTATTGCTCCAAAATTGGGGATGAAGGTGGCTTAGAATATTCATACAACAAGTTTGCATCCCCAAAAATATATGCATCACAAATCACAAGGGATGATTGAAAAGCATCCTGAAAATGTTGTGACCAAACATCCTTGAATAAATCTGTAATCATGTCATCATCAGGTTTCCAAACATATGAATCGTACACACATGAAAAGTAGTCCTCCAAAGATGACAACCCAAACCCCTTTCCTTGAGGGATACCCTCAATATCGTAAATGGGGTCTCTATAAAAAATGAGATGAAGAAAATCCCACCTGCATTTTGTATTCTATATGAAAGTGTCTATATGCTCATCAACCACATCCAAAGGTTCTTTCATAAGATCATTAGAATGAATGAAAATGGACATCTCTTTGTCTTTGTGTGCAGGAAGAGCAGAGATTGGGGTGGCTTCAACATGATCTTCAAATTCTTTATCACTGAGGTTAGTTGCTTCTTCAACTTCATGAATAGGAGGAGAGCATGGTTGGACAACCTCAACCTCATCAGGTGGGAGAAAAGGTAATGATGCCTCATCATGTTGTGATTCATCAAGATTCTTTTTTCTCTTCATGGGCACACTCTTCCATTGCTTCTTGATTACACGAGGCTTGATCCTTACTTCAAAGTGTTTTCTTTTCCTTTTTTCAAAAGGATCTGTTGTATCCGAGGGATCCTTTAATACTTCTTTAATTCTACAGTCATGGAAAAAGAATCATCAAAGTTTTCAAAAGGACTATAAATCATCATGTTCTCTTCTTGATGCGCGGGATAAGAAAATCCCTAGATGTCTTCATCAAGAGGAAGGGAAAATATAAGTGCTTCATCTTCATCAAATGCCTCTTCCAGATCTACAACATGATAAACTTCATTAAGATATTCTTGGTAACTTTCTTCAATCATTTATTCTTCTATTGTCTCATCACCCACTAGAAAACATTCTCTACAAATAGCGTGTTTGAGATCTTGGAAAGTATCTTGCAAATTATGTATAGTTGGATGATAATGCTTGAAAAATTCTTCAATGATCCTGGTAGAATATGGGATGCTCTTTAGATTACATGAGTGTGCAAGCCAATTCCTTTGACTTGATTCTAGTGAAGACAAAAAAAAATTCATCATCACATCCTCATGTAGCACATTTAGGCTCGAAGCATACTTCATATAATTGATGACATGGGTGACTGCTAGAGCTGGATAACCATTAAATTTAGGGAAACTTTCCCTCCACTTTGTAGGGAAATGATTCAGATATTCAGGGATATTTTGAACATCAATGGAAGGGTACACCTTATGGAATTCCCATGGTAAATCCCATGAGGCCATGGTTCCATTACTTAGGGAAATAACTCAATGGAGTCACCATATGAGCTCAAGGCTCATCAAAGGATGGGAAGGGGGAAAAGAAAAAAATGGGTTCTTGGGAAGGTGGAGTCACCAGATGAGCTTCAAGAAGAGCTCATCAAAAGGTAAAAAGGGAAAGTCCCTTAGGTGGAGTCACCAAGAAAGATATGGAAGAGGCTTTTGGATAGCTTGTCAAAGTGTCGTTAGGGTTCGGAAGAGGATTCAAAGTCCTCCCCGATAACGGTGCCAAAATGTTATCGCACAAGTTGTAGGTTGAGAAAATCCCGACCCAACCACCAAAATGGTGACAACTTAGAGAGCACCTACCCACTTTCTCCTTAGTCAGGTCTTCTTGTCAATTTAGAGGTGAGGTAGTCACCTCAAGGGGAACAAGCAAACCAATAACATATAGAATTGATTGCACTTTGAACAATTTAAAAATCTCGTAAAATCACGTAACCCATTGTAAGTAATTTTATTTCTCCAATGCAAACATTAGATTAGTGCCTTCACAATATTGGGTAAATGGAGTCTTGGATTGTAAGAGTTAGATCCACAATATCCCTAGGGGAGTAAACCCTCTTACTCCCTAGGGAATGCAAATCTTAGGTAAATCTAGGAGGGTGTACACTTTTGTACTCCTCCTAGCAACCTTGCAATAAATGACATGTCAACTAAAATGAGATGAAGCTTAATGGAGGGTGTATGCACTTATACTCCTTCTAGGGTTTCAAGCAATAAAATTCATGAAACAAGCAAGAAGAACTAACAATTGCAAATTTTCCTTACCAATTTCAAAGATATGCAGAATGTAACCCTAGTTCACCAAGAAAAAACCATTCATAAGCAAGAGAAAAGACCTCCAAGAGGTGCGCACCACCTTATCTCCACAAATCACCAAGATAAATCACCATAAGACATTTTCACAAGAGAGAGATCAAGTTTCCCAAAGAGGGCACAAATTTCAGCCAAGTAGTCTTCTCACAATGGGAGAGCTATATTAAAAATGAGATTCACATGATATCTATTTATACAAAATCTATCACATAGTCTGTTCACTTAGGAAGGGTAAAAAATAATATAAGGGATCCAAAACCTTTATCTTACCCCTTGTATCAAAATAATATTAAATAATTCATCTTAAAATTTATTTTTTCACAAAAGAAACCTTAAAGTGAGATGATGTCACCCCTTTAGGGTTTTTTTGGCACTTGAGAAGCTTGTTGGAGAAGATGTGGAAGTCATTGGGACAATTTGAGCCTCCTAATCATGTTCTAAGCCTTCTCCATGCCTTATCCACTGAAAATATTCCAAGTGTCCATGTGCAACTCCATCACCACCAAACCCTATCCCCCCTCATGACGTCAACCCTCAAGGAGGTGATGTTGTGCCTCTCCTAGAAAAGTCGTTTGGGCGGTAGGGGATAGGTTAGGTCCATTATGATGACTTTGAGGCCTCCAAAGCAACATCTCTATCATCCGACATGCAAGCCCTAAGCATCCATCCATTGGGATTCTTGCCCCATGGAAGCCTAAGCTAGGATGTTTCTCCCAAAATTGGCCACCTAGCAAGGTCTTGCAAAGCAAAAGGGGTACGCCCTCCAAAGATCTCAAGTCAAATATATCATGACAAGTATAAACCATGTATAATAAGGAAGGCACCTATTATCACACAATTTGTACTTTCCCAAATCCCAAGGTAAGTGGATGCAAGATTGGCATAACAAGGGGTGACCTATCACTGTCACCTTAATAGGAAACCCCTTCTGTTTAGGAGTATATAAAATTTACCCCAAGGGAGATGTCCCTAGTGACCTAAAGGGATGATAAGACTAAGGCAAGGATGCAAGAAATTCCCCCTCTCACTGGTCACTCAAGTCAAAAGTTTCTCTAGGTCTTTAAGAGATGAAGCAAAGTGAATATATGGTGTACCTTCCTAGAACAAGACAACAAAGGAAAAATATAGCATCTTTCAAGTACCAAATGATGTTAGTGCTTCATAAGGCCACGAACCTTTGAAAAATGAGCTAGCTGATATAGATTTGCAGAGATGTTATAGTTTACAACAACAATAAGTATTTTGTAACAACCACAAAGAACATGCCTTGAAATTGCTTGAAAAAGACAATAAAGTGTAACTTTAACCTAGCAAAATGATAATAATTTGTCACAGGCAAATTTGGAAATTTCTAGCTAGCATTATATGTCACTTTTGCGGAGAATTTGCTGCAGTTAGATGACAATAGCAATATTTTGTAACAACAACAAATTCTAGTGATCAAAATTGCAAGGAAACACCATGTAAACTTAGCATTTATCTAGTAGATCAATTGGCAATTGTCACAGGCAATTTATGAATGAGGTGGGTGCAAGTTATGTAGGTAAATGCAGAAAATTAGCATAACTTTGTATGGATGAAGAAAATATTTGCAACAACAACAAGTTAGATAAGGAATTAGTCTAGTTTAGGGTTAGTAAAAGTTAGTAAAAGCTTCAAGGAGAAAAGTTTTAAGTGTTATTTTGATCAATCATTCAATAAAGCAAGTGGACTAGTGATTTTAAGGGGTAATAGAGTCTATAGGTGACAATTTTCTCTTGGAAGCAATCCAAAAATTATTATACTTGTCCAAGGTAAAGGGATGGATGGAGGAGGTGTTGGCACTTGAAGGCTCCACACATCCAAACCCTAAAGATAGGTTCACCAGAGAGTAATAAATTTTAGGACCTAGTCAGTCTTCCTTCCTTATGCTTAATGAAAAGTATTGAGGGCAACAATAACTAGACAATGTCTTCTAAAGAGCTAGCATTTAAGGCTTTATAAGTTTATCTAAGTTAGATCACCTTAGAAAAGTCTAGCAAAGGAAAAGCAAAGAAGTAGTAACTTAAGTTCTTTTACTCCTAGGGTTTTTCAAGAAAGCAATTTCATAATCTTCAACATGAATAAGAAAATATACCATAACCATTCAAATGAAATGAAGAATTGCATATTTACTTACTTCACCAAGAATAATCAAGCAATAAAACCCTAGATTTCCAAGTAACTTCACCAAGAAATAATCCAAGTTGCAAATTTTAGCATCCAAGACAAGTGCACCTCCTAATTTCAGCCAATAACTCCCAAAAAGGGCACAAATTTCAGACCACACTTAGTGTGTGATGAGTGATGGTGAAAAATGAGAGTACTTTCTCTCTATTTATACAATATCAATGACCCTTAATTAATTTTAGGTCATAAAAAGTTTGACTTGGCCAAATTACATCAAAAATCCAGTTTTTACATAAATACAAGTAATTAACCCCTGAAATCATCTCCAAGGGTGATGTCATGCCCTTCTAGGGTGACATTGAGCCCCTAGGTGAAACATTAGGCTCCAGAAGCAGGACGTTTAGCCTCCAAAGGCCCTGGATGATGCCAACCCATACCAATCATCTCACAACTAACCTCAAGGTGCAAAACCTGACTCTGGATGATGTCTAGGGTCACAAAGGTGATGTCATCGGCTCCCAAAGGTCAACATACAAGTGGAAGAGAAAGATCCCCCTAGGTCTAGGTCTGCCAGGGTGTCTCCGGTTTAACATTCTTCTTTCTTCCTGGTGCAAGTCTCTGATGTCTCCCTGTCCCTGGATGCGGTCACATCATCCATCTATGGGATTTTATCCCCATGAAGGTCCGAGCTAATCATTCCCCCATGTGTACCTGTCCACTGAGCAAGGTCCTGCAAAAATAAAAAGTACACCCTCCAGGGGTTCATAAGTCACATGGATCATAACATGTAAATCACATTGAATAATCAAATTACCCAAACATTTGCATCAAACCCCCCTTTACCCAGACAATTTCTCAAAGACGTTATGCAATTTAACAATTCAAGTTTGGAGAAGGTCTCAGGGTGTCTTATTGGGCCAATCCTCCTTAATTTTGGGGTGTTTCCTAGGTGATAACTAGTCTAGGTCATGTAAGTTCATGTGAGGTGGTGTGGGGTAAGTGTTTGGGCATGGGGTGCAGTGATAACATGGAAATGCAGATGTTACCTATGGGTGCCTTTGTAGAGGGCGAGTTGCACCTTGTCATGGATGTCATTGTTTCCTAGCCCATTCATTACCTTTTGTTCTTAGCTTTATTTCTTTTTATCTTTTTCTTTTATGCTCCAAGGGAAGAGTTGAGAGACATTGTCGTGGCTTGGTGACCAGAGGTGACAACGTTATCCACAAGAATTTCACGGAGATGAGAAGGATAGCTCGTGATGATACCCCCTTTCTCTTGGCTATGCCACCAAGAGCCACTACCCTGGTTTGGTGACCAAATGGATGGTAGTGTCATACTGCTACATTCCCATGGTCATAATAGGCTAGCTCATGATGAGACCTCCCATCCACCAACTAATACCTTGAGTGTTTATTTATCTTATGGGTCCCATTTTCTTACTGAGAATATTTTTACTGCTTTCTTGGGAATCCCTGGGCTAAGCATCTCAAAGGTCTCATTTGGGATTTTAACTCTTTCCAGTTGCTTTTTACCCCTTAGGCCTTTAGCCCCTTCTTCCCACAAGGTAAGGTACAACCCTTCCTAGTGTGGCAAATCCAATGCTTGAACAAAGGTATGGGAAAATGAGAGGAGTAAATATGGAAAGTGGTAAGTATGGAGGGAATGGACGATGACCTTTCATAGACCCATCTGGTGGCAACCCATCCTAACGGGAGATCAACTTTCTAGGGCATCATGTCTCCCTTCCAGGTATGAACAAGTTAAATAGTATATTTTCCAAGAAAACGTTATGAAATGAAGGAGAATTCAGTGCAACATATTCAAGTGCTTCAATAATTAGAGTGACACATACCATGATACCCATACTCATTACTTCATGGAGCAAGACTTACTGCCACTTCAGGACGAGGCTAGTGGGATGGATGTTGCTTCTGTTGATAGATGGGAAACAATGAAGAAAATAGGGGCCCTCCAAGGCCATGCTCAAGTCATCTGACTCTCGACACTCCATGTCTAGGACCTATGGGCCTTGAGACATGATCTCCTTAGTTATCCCTAGGATAGGGGATAACATATGGCTCCAACTCGGGGACATGTGCTCACCGTAGAGCGCATGAGAACCTCATCATCTCTAATATGACTTGTGTCTGCTATATCTCAACAAAAAGAATTAGTAATCCTTAGGGTGGTGATATCACCCCTTGTTCATATATGATATAAAAATAAGCATGCACATATACATAATGGAGAAATACAATATGAAAATGAAACTACAACTATACTAACATGATATGCAGATTGTATATACAATGAATGCAAATTCCTACCTAACTTACCTGTACTTACCTATCAAATTCTAGGTATAAGCATACAACCAGTACAACCATGCTTGCAATGTATCATAAGACCTGCCTCTATTCTTCATCATAAACCAAAACAATGACAAGTTAAGCACAAGCTAAACATGAGTTAGAGCTTGTATCACATCATTGAAAATCGTGAAGTATGGCTCATGAAGGCAAGAAGGAGGGACAAAATTATGCCAAGTCATAATTCTAGGAAAGTTCTCAATACATCTCAGAGAGGGATTGTGAAAAATCAAAGGCTCAAAAGTGCAAGATACCAGATATATAAAATATGCAGAACAGAAACGAAATGCTAGAAATAACAGAATAACAGTGAAATATCCAGCATAATCTTCACAATACACAGAAATGATATGCGAAATAGCAACAGAAATAGCACTTGATTCAGAT
>SNQJ01S0024471.1:28755-39080 GCA_010110895.2 Picea sitchensis | reverse complement strand
ATCCTTCTAGAAGCGGAAGCTTCTATTAGGTCTTCTTACATCCGCCTTATTCTATTTTATTGAAAGGTCTTATTAATATTGACCTTTATTACATCCGAATACATTAATCTACCTATGTGCGGGTTAGGACCTTAACAAAAAGACTGACTTAAAGAGTCTGAAGGTTGGCTACCTTGGATGTCTTCACATCCCGAGGTCCTGGAAGGGACTAGTAAGAACCTAGAGGATGATTGGCAATTTCTTAAGGGAAGGCTGAAAGACTGAGATAACAAACTTCTACTTAAGATATTCAACATACCCTTGAATTATAAAAGTAGGCTTTGCCCTCAAGAAAACTCAAGACAAGGGACATGTTTCCTAACTACACCCTTTGTGACATAGCGAGGTAAAGTAGTTGGAGAGAGCTGTAAAACCTTGTCACAAGTACCCCGCTTTGGGAAATCAATGTCCTTACCGTTATCAAGATCTGAGCAGAATGGTGGTTGATAATTTTCTTCATAGAATAAATCCAAGTGCTTAATGGAATTCTCATCAAAATACTCAAGGTATGTCCGAAAATCATTAGGAGAACATTGCACTGGGTCACCCTTGGGTGCTTGGAAAACTTCTGTAATTATATCATCATCTTGTTGCCAAATGTCAAAATTATTAGGAACATCATATGATTGTTGTAAAGGAAACACTCGAAGATATACTTCCATATCATAAATGGGATCCTCATTAGAACCAATCACATCCCACTTACGTCTTCATACATGTATGAACTCATAAATATTATCAATGATGTCACTATCTTTATCATAACATGAAGGACTTAATGTATCCAAGTACTCCTCTAATACTTCTTCACTTTCCAAATCACAAAATATGGCATCATCAAAATATTGGAAAGGGAAACAACTTACCGTACTCACTTCTTCCTGTGCAGGAGCGTCAAAAACTTGGATAACTTCATCAAATGGAAGAGAAAACATCATTATCTCTTCCTCATGACTTACCTCTACATCTTCGACTTCATAATATGGAGGATCTATCTTGTCCAAGGCTTCCCTTTCTTCTTCATATTCTTAATCATAGAATAAGGTATTATCAAAAAAATGAAAAGGAAAGTGACTAACCTCATCCCCTTCTTCTTGTGTAGGAGGAATAGGATTTGGGATGGCTTCATCAGAGGGAGGAGCACACATTAATACTTCATCATCATGTTTAATATTTTCAGGATCTTTTTCTTTAACCAGGTCCTCATTATCCTTGCTAGAAGCATGAGTAATTTCTTGTCCCTCCCCATGGGATTTGTAACCTTCATCAAGATCCCTCTACTCAACCTCTTGTTGATTGATGTCTTGTTCCAAACCTTTCGGGGTTTCTCTAACAGAGGTCACAAGGGAAGGTATTCTCTTGGGAATACCTAGGGAATCTTTGGTCTCACCAATCTTGACTTTTGGAATAAAGGATTGTTCTTCCTTGGATGGGGAGATGTTGGCTTCTATTTCTATGACCATGTCATAGAATTATTGGATTGTTCTAGGAGCATTATCTCTAATAGGGAAACCTATTTTTCATGTAAATGATTTGGTGCAAAGAAAGAGAAGAAAGTTGTTTGTCGGGTGATGGCTTGCTGGGATCTATTGTATTAGCCTCTCAAATTTATCATGAAATTCCCTAATAATTTCATTCTTATCCTTTGTGATGTTATTGAGTCTTTTTATCATCATGTGGATATCTTCTAATTTAATACCCCATTTCTTGAGAAAGGTTTCTTCTAACTAGTCAATAGATGTGATGCTAGCATTAGGGAGATTACAATACCATTTCCTAGCATTGCCATGAAGAGTGTCAGAGAAAATATTTATTGCCAAATCTTCAATGCCATCACTGATAGGGTGGATTTGAAATAAATACCAAAAATTATCCATGCAATATTCGTCCTTAACCCCATCATTACCAGTGAATCTAGGGAGCCAATTTTCATACCTTGGAGGCATTCGTCGAGGGTAACCCAAAATTTTACTCATATCCAAGGTTTAAAATTATGTGGGTCCCATAGAGAATACATGGTTGGCTTTGTCATTAGTGGATTCACCAGATAATCCTTCTAGGGATCATCAAAGGGAAAATAGGGAATCACCCCTAGTGGAGTCGCCATGTAATCTTTGTGAAGTAAAGGCTTTGGATAAAGGCTTAACGAAAAAGTGTCATTCGAGGAAAATTGACTCGATGTTCCCCGACAACGACGCCAAAATGTTACGCACAATATGCAATTTCCCAAATCCCAAGGCAAGTGGATGCAAGATTGGCGTAACATGGGGTGACCTATCACTGTCACCTTAATAGGAAACCCCTTTATGTTTAGGAGTATATCAAAGTTACCCCAGGGGAGACATCCCCAGTGACCTAAAGGGATGATAAGACTAAGGCAGGGATGCTAGAAATTTCCCCTCTCACTGGTCACTCAAGTCAAAAGGTTCTCTAGGTCTTTAAGAGATGAAGCAAAGTGAATATATGGTGTACCTGCCCAGAACAAGACAACAAACGAAAAATATAACATCTTTCAAGTACCAAATGATGTTAGTGATTCATAAGACCATAAACCTTTGAAAAATGAGCTAGATGATATAGATTTGCAGTGATGTAATAGTTTACAACAACAATAAGTATTTTGTAACAACCACAAAGAACATGCCTTGAAATTGCTTGAAAAAGACAATAAAGTGTAACTTTAACCTAGTAGAATGATAATAAGTTGTCACAAAGAAATTTGGCAATGTCTAGCTAGCATTATATGTCACTTTTGCAAAGGATTTGCTGCAGTTAGATGACTATAGCAATCTTTTGTAACAACAACAAATTCTAGTGCTCAAAAGTGCAAGGAAACACCATGTAAACTTAACATTTATCTAGTATATCAATTGAAAATTGTCACAAGCAATTTCTGAATGAGTTGGGTGCAATTTATGTAGGTAAATGCAACAAATCAACATAAATTTGTATGGCTGTAGCAAAGATTTGAAAATAAAACAAGTTAGATAAGGAATTAGTCTAGTTTAGGGTTAGTAAAAGTTAGTAAAAGATTCAAGGAGAAAAGGTTTAAGTGTTTGTTTGATCAATCATTCACTAAAGCAAGTGGACTAGTGCTTTTAATGGGTAATGGAGTCTATAGGTGACGGTTTTCTCTTGGAAGAAATCACAAAATGATTATACTTTTTTAAGGTAAAGGGATGGATGGAGGAGGTGTTGGCATTTCAAGGCCTCAAACATCCAAACCCTAAAGATAGGTTCACTAGAGAGTAAGCAATTTTAGGCCCTAGCGAGTCTTCCTTCCTTAGGCTTAATAAAAGGTATTGAGGGACACAATAACTAGACAATGGCTTCTAAAGATATAGCATTTAGGGCTTTAGAAGTTTATCTAAGTTATATCACCTTAGCAGAGTCTAGAAAATGAAGAGAAAATAAGTAGTATCTTAAGTTCTTTTACTCCTAGGGTTTATCAAGCAAGAAATTTCATAATCTTCAACATGAATAAGCAAATATACCATAACCATTCAAATGAAATGAAGAATTGCAGATTTAATACTTCACCAAGAAATAATCCAAATTGCAAATTTTAGCCTCCAAGATGAGTGTGCCTCCCAATTTCAGCCAATAACACCAAAAAAGGGCACAAATTTCAGAAAACACTTAGTGTGTGATGAGCGATGATGAAAAATGAGAGTACTTTCTCTCTATTTATACAATATCAATGATCCTTAATTAATATTAGGTCATAAAAAGGTCAACCTGGCCGAATTACATCAAAAATCCATTTTTTACATAAATAAAAGTAATTAACCCCTGAAATCATCTCCAAGGGTGACGTTGAGCCCCTAGGGTGAAACGTTTGGATCCAAAAGCAAGAAGTTTGGCCTCCAAAGGCCCTAGATGATGCCCACACGAGCCAACTAGCTCACAACTGACCTCAAGGTGGAAATAATGACTATGGATGTCGTCTAAGGTATAAAAGGCGATGTCATGGGCTCCTAAAGGTCAACGTCTAGGTGGAAGAGAAAGATCCCCCTGGGTGTAGGTATGCCAGTGTGTCTCAGATGCAACGTTGTTCTTCCTTCCTGGTGCAAGTCTCTAATGTCTCTCTGTCCATGGCTAGGGTCACAACATCCATCTGTGGGCCTTTATCCCCATGAAGGTCTAAGCTAATCATTCCTCCATGTGTACCTATCCACCGGGCAAGGTTCTGCAACAAAACAAGTATTCCCTCTAGGGTTTCATAAGTCACAAGGATCATAACATGTAAATCACATCCAATAATCAAATTACCCAAACATTTACATCAAACCCTTCTTTACCAAGACAAATGCTCAAAGATGTTATGCAATTTAACAAGTCAAGTTTGGAGAAGGTCTCAGGGTGTCCTATTAGGCTAATCCTCCTTAAGTTTGGCGTGTTTCCCAGGTGAGAACTAGTCTAGGTCATGTAAGTGCATGTGAGGCAATGCGGGGTAAGTGTTTGGGCATGGGGTGCAGTGATAACAGGGAAATGTAGATCTTACCTGTGGGTGCCTTTGTATAGGGTGAGGTGCACCTTGTCATGGATGCCATTTTTTTCTAGCCCATTCATTGCCTTTTATTCTTAGCTTTATTGATTTTTATCTTTTTATTTTATGCTCCAAGGGAAGAGTTGAGGGACATTGTCCTGGCTTGGTGACCATAGGTGACAGTGTTATCCACAATCATTTCACAGATATGAGAAGGTTAGCTCGTGATGAGACCCCCTTTCTCTTGGCTATGCCACCAAGAGACACTACCCTATTTTGGTGACCAGATAGATGGTAGTGTCATACCACTACATGCCCATGGTCATAATAGGTCGGCTCATGATGAGACTTCCCATCCACCAACTAATACCTTGAGTGTTTATTTATCTTATGGGTCCCCTTATCTTACTGAGAATATTTTTACTGCTTTCTCGAGAATCCCTGGGTGAAGCATATCAAAGGTTTCATTTGGGATTTTAACTCTTTCTAGTTGCTTTTTACCCCCTGGGCCTTTAGCCCCTTCTTCCCACAAGGTAAGGTATAACCCTTCCTAGTGTGGAAAACTCAATTCCTGAACAAAGGTAGGGGAAAATGAGAGGAGTAAATATGGAAAGTGGTAAGTATGGAGGGAATGGATGATGACCTTTCATAGACCCACCTAGTGGCAGCCCATCCTAAAAGGAGATCAAATTTCTAGGGCATCATGTCACCCTTCCAGGTACAAACAGGTTAAAGAGCATAATTTCCAAGAAAACATTATGAAATGAAGGAGAATTTAGTGCAACATATTCAAGTGCTTCAATAATCAGAGTGACACATACCATGATACCCAGAATCATTATCTCATGGAGAAAGACTTACTTCCACTTCAGGACCAGGTTGGTGGGATGGATACTCCTGCTGCGGATAGATGGGTTGCACTGAAGAAAAGAGGGGCCCTCCGGGGCCATGCTCATGTCATCTGTCTCTCAACACTCCATGTATAGGACCTATGGGACTTGAGACATGATATCCTTAGGTATCCCTAGGATAGAGGATACCAACACATAAACATGTGCATAAAAACTACATCATCAAATTAAACAGTTGATCAAAACCTATATAATTGACCATGTTTAAGTATGGGAGGGGTGTCATAGGATTCCTATTGTGTAAACCAAATCCCTCAAGTAGAGGGTACTCCCAAGGATGGCCTCTCAAGGTTATGTAGTGGGTGATGATATGGAATGGGTTTAGACTTCATAGGTCATTGAGTTTCATGACAAACAAGGGCTCACATTATCTCATTTATGGGTGCCTTTGTAGAGGGTGTGTGGCACCTTCGTTTTCAATGCTCTTTTCCCAACACATATTCTTTCCATTATTTTTTTATTTCATGTTTTAAGGAACAAGTTGAATGCCATTGTCCTAGTGTGGTGTCCAGATAATGATAGTTTCACTCACAAGTACCTCACATAAATGAGAATGTTGGCTCATGATGAGACCCCCTTTCTTTCAGTTGTGAAACTGAGAGACACTACTCTGGCTTGGTGAATAGATTATGGTAACGACATACCACCAAATACGCATGATAATGATAGGATGACTCGTAATGATACCTCCTATCCTCCAAGTAACCCCTTAAGCATTCAATATCATTTATTTTTGTAGGTCCCCATTTTCTTACAGAGAAGCATTTCATTGCTTTCTTGGGGGACACCTGGGTGAAGCATCTGGAAGGTTTATATCTAGGCTCTTATATTTTTAACCAAAAACAATCCCTATGGGACTTCAACCCCTTCTTCCCATGAAATGAGGTACATTCCCTTCTTGGGTCACCAAAGTCAAAGTTCCTATAAGAGGACAATATGATGGGAGTGAAATGTGCAGAAAGTGGTAAGTATGGTCGAGAATGGTACGATAACCCATTAAGGGACCCCTAGTCACAAACCTTTCCCAAACGTTGGCCACTTACTAGGAAATATATAAAAATCACCAAGGTTAAACAAGGTCAAAGGAATAATGTCCAAGCAGGCATTCTATAGTCAAAAGCAACTTAAATACAACATGTTCAAATGCCTTAAATATTAGGGTGATTACCTGCCATAATACCTGACTTTTACTGAATGGAGAAAGACCCATCTGCCTTCCAAAAGCTAGCTGGTGTGGTGGATGCACTGACAATGGATCAAATGTGGTGATAGAGTGGGGTTCCATATGTGCAAGTGGACACTACTAGTCATTTAGTCTCTTGACACTCCATATCTTTAACTTGAGGGGGTCGAGACATGATTTCCTTAGTTATCCCACAAATTGGGGATAACATCTAGTTCCTACTTTGGGACATGTGCTCGTCGTAGAGTGCATGAGAATCACATCATATTTTGGTAGACCTGTTCCTACACTGAAACAAAAACCATAAAATCTAGGGTGGTTCTATCACCCTTCGTCCATATACATCAAACCCAAAAATGAAAACTAATCTAGAAAATAAAATTTTAGCATTTTTTCAAAAAATTCTAAACTAAGCATGAAATCAATATGCAAGTAGAGAAAAATGAAATATGAAATGTATGTAAACTAATATGAGAAATCAAGATGCAAATGAAAGGAAAGCACGATGACCTACCTACTTATATGGGGGCCTTGGGGCCCTGAATATCAGGGGGTAGATGATGTTAGGTGAAGTCATGCAACCAATGAAACTAGTTGATCATTCCATCATAGTATCCCCACATGTTCATGATTATGTAAAACAACAAAGATAAGTAAAGTATGTAATGATCATGATCATAAATATATATATAATCAATAGTGAAATAAAACTCATGGAAATGGGTGGGAGGGAGGAAATCATAATGGAAAGAATATCCTCAAATCCGATCATCCAAGGAATCCTTCTTGAAGTGACAACCACAAGATTGATCAACCCATCTTTGAGAAGGAATATCGTATATAGATGACGGTTCATCTTCATTCATGTACAAAGATCCACTGCTTGTTGAATACTGAGAGGATATGAGAGATCATAAGAAAACTACATGGATTCCTGGAGAAGAATATATGTGGTAAGGGACAACCTTAGGTATATAGAAAGAAAAACATGGCCTATTCATCTATGAATCCCTGTAGAAATCCTCGATATGAAAATACTTTCTCTTTGTAGGCTGAAGATTTGATTGATCTGAGATGGCTATGTCTTGGTATTCCTCCAAAATTGGGGATGAAGGTGGCCGAGAATCTTGATACAACAAGTATGCATCCCCAAAAATATATGCATCACAAGTCCGAAGGGATGACTGGAAATCATCATGAAAATGATGTGATTGGTCATCCTTGAATAAATTTGTAATCATGTCATCATCAGGTTTCCAAACATATGAATCGTACACACATGAAAAGTAATCCTCTAAAGATTACAACTCAAACAACTTTCCTTGAAATCTACCCTCAATATCGTAAATGGGGTCTCTATAACAAATGAGATGGCCAAAATCCCACCTGTGTTTTCATGTATGTATGAAAGTGTCTATATGCTCATCAACCACATCCAAAGGTCTATTCATAAGATCATTAGCATGACTGAAAATGACCATATATTTGTATTCACATGCATGAAGAGCAGATGTTGGGGCATATTCAACAAGATCTTCAAATTCTTCATCACTGAGGCTAGTCACTTCTTCAACTTCATGAAAAAGAGGATAGAACGGTTGAAAAACCTCAACTTCATTAGATGGGAGCAAAGATAATGATGCCTCAACATGTTGCACTTCATCAGGATTCCTTTTTCTCTTCAGGGGCACACTCTTCCATCACTTCTTCATCACACGAGGCTTGATCCTTACTGCAAAGTGCTTTCTTTTCCTTTTTTCAAAAAGGATCTGTCCTATCCAAGGGATCCTCTAATACTTCTTTACTTCTACAATCATGGAACAAAGCATCATCAAAGTTTTCAAAAGGACTATAACTCATCATGTTCTCTTCTTGATGTGCAGGAGAATCAGAGGCCTAGATGTCTTTATCAAGAGGAAAGAAAAATATAAGCTCGCTTCATCTTCATCAAACGCCTCATCCAGATCTGCAACATCACAAAATTTATCAAGATATTCTTGGTAACATTATTCAAACATTTCTTCT
The DNA here is from genome assembly GCA_010110895.2 of Picea sitchensis. Taxonomy (NCBI): domain Eukaryota; kingdom Viridiplantae; phylum Streptophyta; class Pinopsida; order Pinales; family Pinaceae; genus Picea; species Picea sitchensis. Next base: position 30,433 of record SNQJ01S0024471.1, on the reverse strand, counting down.
TCTATTGTCTGATCATCCACCGAGAAACCTTATCTGCAAAGAGCATGTTTTAACTCTTGGAAATTATCTTGCAAATTCTGGGTAACTGGATGATAATGCTTGAAATATTCTTCAATAAGCCTGGTAGAAGAAGATATTCTATTCATATTACAAGAGTGTGAAAGACAATTCCTTTGACTTGATTCTCGTAAAGACACAAACATTTTCATCAACGCATCCTCATGTAGCATGTTTAGGCTTGAAGCATACTTCATATAATTGGTGAAAGGGGCGACTGCTAGAGCTGGATCACCATTAAATTTAGGGAAACTTTCCCTCCACCCTATAGGGAAATGATTCAGATATCTGAGGATATCCTGAACATCAATGGAAGAGTACACCTTATGGAATTCCCATGGTAAGTCCCGTGAGGCCATGGTTCCATTACTTAGAGAAATACCTTAATGGAGTCACCATATGAGTGTTGATGATTACACCTGCGTGAGACATTCTCCAGGACACAAACCTGAGAGAGAACCCTTGAGAGGGGTGTGTGGTTCCTATCTAAGACAAAGCTAGAACGTAGAGATGGCCTCCTCCTTACAAAGAGTTGAGACGAACTCCATATGATTCTCCCGTGTAATGCAGTGAGAAAGGAGATCTACAGAGTTGGACGTGCTTGTGGCTGAGCACAAGGTGAACATGTGAAATCCCAAAGTTCTAGATGCATCGTCATGAGACAGAGATGAAGATGATGTATTAGTCTCCTTTGAGAAGAGATTTGATGAGAAAATCCAGATGATTCTCCTGTGTAATGCAATGGGAAAGATGATATGTTGGGTGGACGAGCACATGTGAATGTGATCCTAGTGGCTGAGCACTAGTGAGAAGTGGTTCTTCTGTGTAATGTAGTGAGCCAGATATATGGACATACCTATGGATGTGCCCCTAGTGGCTGAGCACTAGTGGGTGTATGAGATCCTTTGCTATATTTTTCAAGAGTCAGACTTTCCTGTAACCCTAATTGTAATGTAAAGGGTACAAGTCGACCCCACCTTAATGTAAAAGATAATTAATATGGTAATTATTAATTATATTTTGAGTTATTAAGGTTGTCCCTATTGTTCCAAAAGACACATCATTTGATGTGACAAGTATTATATAAATAAATATGAATCCCCATTGATGAAACACACTGAGCATATTGTCATCTCATGATTTCATAAGTTGTGGTATGAAATTATGAGAAATGCAGCACCCTCTTGTGTGCTAGGTTTGGTGGTGGTGTGGGAGGTCTTTCTCTTGAGGAATATAGCAAAGGATTGGCTAAGTTTTATTCCCTTTTTTAGAAGGGTTTCCAAGGATACTTCTTGTGTTCTTGTGCATGGTTATTCTATTGGAATATTGGTTGTTGTCATTGATGTCAACCCTAGTCATTGGTTTTGGACCGCAAGATTGATGAAGGTATTTGGACATGAAGGACAATGTACATGCAGAAACAAAACCCATGGATGTATATTATACATCATGTTGTTTCCAGTGGTAGGTGGCACGTCACGTGGATCCTCATGGTCGAGGAGAAATGAATTTTTGAAGATGACAAAGTGAATTGAAGAAGGAAGTACATGTAGGCCCTGAAGATAATTAAAGAAAAGAATTACAAAATAAGAAAGTGTCAGGTCGGCCCTAATGTTAAAAG